>LBNU01000365.1:11676-57612 GCA_014162995.1 Artemisia annua
ATGAGTTATGGCTGGAAAAGCTCTCTTGTCTTATCTAAAATGTCTGGGGGGGGGGCTTTTAGAAAGGGGCGGGGATTATTGGTTTTAAACGGTTGATCTGCAGATCAGGCTCCAAAATTTGTAAGGGCATCTTTGTAGGATACCCAAAGGAAACGATGGGTTACTACTTTTATTATCCTGCGGAAAACAAAGTGTTTGTTGCAAGGTATGGAGATTTCTTGGAAAAGGAACTCATATCTCAAGAATTAAGTGGGAGGGTATATGATCTGGAAGACGATCATGATGATGCATTACCTTCTGAAAACACTAGTCAACTTCCTGAAGAACCAGATAGTCTTGGTCCTCCACCAGAAGTTGAAGTGGTTCTTATCCGCAGATCCAAAAGGATTGTGAAAGCACCTGATCGACTATGTCTTAATGTAGAGTGCGATCAGTCTATACTAGGGGATCTTAATGAACCTACTAGTTATAAGGCTGCCATGAAAAGCCCTGATAAGGCAAAATGGCAGGTTGCTATGGATGGGGAAATGCAATCCATACATGATAATGAAGTTTGGACTGAAGTAGACCTTCCTCCTGGTGCCAAGGTAGTTGGGAGTAAATGGCTCTACAAGTTAAAAACTGACATGGATGGGATTGTACACACCTATAAGGCCCGTTTGGTAGCTCAAGGGTTTACTCAAGTATTGACTACGAAGAAACTTTTTCTCCCGTAGCCGATATTAGGGCCATTAGGATTCTCATAGCTATAGCTGCATACTATGACTATGAGATTTGGCAAATGGATGTCAAAACCGCCTTTTTAAATGGTCGCCTAGATGAAGACATTTATATGGCGCAGCCTGAGGGGTATGTCAATCCAGAGTTTCCAAACCGTGTATGCAAGCTTCAAAGATCCATTTATGGATTGAAGCAAGCATCACGGCAATGGAATAAAAGATTGATGAAGAAATCAAAAGATTTGGATTTTCTCAAAATCTTGATGAGCCATGTGTATACCACAAAGCTAGTGGGAGTAATGTAATTTTCCTTATTTTATACTATGTTGATGACATATTGATCATGGGAAAAGACATTCCAAGTTTGCAGCAAGTCAAGGCATATCTTGGAAAATGTTTTTCTATGAAAGATTTAGGGGAAGCTGCATTTATTCTGGGAATTAAGATATATAGAGATAGATCTCAGCGATTAATTGGATTAAGCCAAAGTGCTTACATTGATAAAATATTGAAGAGATTCAATATGCAAAATTCCAAAAAGGGATATTTGCCAATGCAAGAACACCATGGCTTGAGTAGCAAACTGTGTGCTTCAACACCTGCAGAGGTGAATCGCATGAAGAGAATTCCTTATGCTTCGGCTGTGGGATCCTTAATGTATGCGGTGAAAAGCACAAGGCCAGATGTGGCATTTGCTCAGAACTTAACCAGTCGATATCAGCAAAATCCAGGTGAAGCTCACTGGACTGCTGTGAAGAATATTCTTAAGTACCTTAGGGCTACTAAAGATGTATTCTTAGTTTATGGGGGTAATCCAGATCCAAATGCAGAACTTGATGTAACAGGTTACTGTGATGCTTCATGGAAAAGTGATAAGGATGATACGAAGTCTCAGACGGGTTATGTCTTTGTCATTAATGGAGGAGCTGTGGATTGGAGGAGCAAGAAGCAGAGTATATTGGCTATGTCTGCAACAGAAAGTGAGTATGTAGCTGCTTCAGAAGCTGCAATGGAAGCTGTTTGGATTAGGAAGTTCGTTTCGGGGCTTGGAGTTATGCCATCGATACAACGACCTATAAAAATGTATTGTGACAATTCTGCTGCAATCACATTTGCCCATGAGCCTGGACTCATGAGGGGCACCAGACATTTCCCGATCAAATATCACTACGTGCGTGAGCAAGTGGAGATTGGAGAGATCGATTTACTCAAAGTTCACACAGATGATAACTTAGCTGATCAATTGACGAAAGCTCTACCTGGCACTAAGCTTTATAAGCTAGCTGAAGGAATAGGTCTTCGTAAAGCTGAAAGTTTCATGCCCATTTGTGATTAGTATTTGGATAAAGGATGTAATGTACGATTATTAATTTCCAATGAAATAAAGTATGATTATGTTTATTTCAATTGCTTTAATAATATATATCCTGTTTTTGCATGTTTATATCCTTGAATAATTTTATTATTCTAAAACTGTCCATTGTTGGTTAATAATATGGGAATATTATTAAGGGAAGACAATTAAGGTATTCAATGAATTGGATATTGGACTTATCCCAAACTACATGATGTTACTTATTTAAGTAAATCATAATTAGTTATCCTCAGACTTGAGATACCAGATAAGTGTCATGAATGTAGTGCATTTTTGTGGAACAATCTACCGCTATCCGTAACTGGTAGTTATAAGGGTTGTTTTCAGAAGTGTTGCAAAGTTCATAGGTTAGTCTTGTAGTCAAAATAGAATTTGTTCCTTTAAATTTGTTTTGAAGTTTAATACTATGCGCCACTCGTAGGATTAACAAAATGTTTGCGTGGCCACGCCCAAAGACTATCTGGAATACGTTCAGATGTTTTGGTAATTTTGTTCAATCATTGATATACGAGAAACTGAAAATTAATAAAGATTTATTTCTTTATTAATCAGAGTATTAGAAACAAAAGGATAATAATAACGATGAATCGTTAAGGGTTTTCCAGGAAACTCAGCTCGGTTTGAACTAGGGGCATTGGAGTGTTGCAAGACGCCGACCAATGTCATTTTACTGTTAATAAATAACCAAATGGGAGCTGTTGAAATATGGTTAATTTTATTAACGTGTAAATGTCTAGAATCGAACCCGAGACCTCGGGATTGCACACATTGCAAATGAGTATTAAGGAAAAATAATAAATATATTTTTATATTTATTATTAGACACAAGAACTTAACGAACGTTAGTGTTTTCCGTTAAATGACTAACGACCGTTAAACGAGAATAAGGAAAGTATAATTGTGTATAATATGGAAAGTCAAGAAGGATCCGGAACACCCTTTTGGGTTGTGCACCGATCGGCCAAGGAGGGGAAACCCAATCCTTGTCAAACTTGGACTCCAAGATTACTAGCCTATAAATACAATTGGGATTTCTAGGTTTTTCATTCATTCTCTTCTACACACAATTATCCCTAACTTTTCCTCTCCTCTCTTTGTTTCTCAAATCCGATCGAACACCCCTATACACTAAGGGTTTTCGATTTTTGTTTTACAAAATCAATTCTTGTGTAGTTTCTTGCAAAACCTTAATACGGTTTAATTTGTGTGTACAAGAACGAGGTAATTACTCACTATAGTAATTATCAAGAGATCGAATAACAAAAAGGTAAGGGGTTATTCATAGATCTATATAAACCCTAATTAGGGTTCATCACTTGTTCTTTCTTCAATCAAGAATTGCATACGGTACGTTTTCTATTTATGTTTTAGTTAACTATTATTTGTTATACGTGATCCTACACTTCCGCATCTATGTGCTACTCGATATTAATATTTAGTTATGATAGTCATAATTATAAAATTCTAACACCATGTCCCCAACTAGGGATGAGCATGGTTTTGGAACCGGTTGGAACCGGAACCGGAACCGGTGGATCCGAGAACCGATTTTTCTAAAAAGTGAGAACCGAGAACCGAACCGAATATAGTTTTTGGTTCCGGTTCCGGTTCTTTTGGATCTATCCGTATAGGAACCGCTTTTCTATTAAGCTAATAAAAAAAACACAAAAAATTAAACTATTTAAGAACTTGAAACTATTTACATTTAAGCAAATAACAATTAACAACTAAACCATAAACTCAAATAATCAATCATTCTATAGTTACTTTCACTTGTTCATATTTTTAACAAAACAATAATGCATAACAATCTGGAAAATAAAATAAAATAACTTAAAATTTTGTCCATCAAAATAACTAAGACCGTTTATAGTTCCACAGTTTGTTTCTCTTTGTCTCTTCTGGTTAGTTTCTCTAATTGTTCTTCCAGATCCTGACAATCTCATCGTCTTTAATAAGATCTTTAACATCATCCCAATTAATTTGCGTTCTCGACTTTCTCACCCAATCTTGGGTGCAAATCAAAGCTTCAACAATCGGTGTTGACAAGCGAGTTCTATAAGGGTCTAGTACACGTCTATCCGTACTAAACGCCGCTTCGGATGCCACAGTTGAGATTTGAATTGCCAAGATATCTAACACAAACAAAAAGTATATAAAAATTAATGCATAATATGTAAGTAAAAAGTATTCTTTGAAACTAAACAATCAAGTAAGATTCACACCCATTATTTATTATAATAATAATGTAAATATAAATTTACTTTCATTGTTTTGATAATGATGAATGATCTTGGAATGTTATTAGGTTTAAATTAATTATTGATTTACAGATGTTTTAGTAAATTAAAGATTAGAGTTTAGAGTGTTTGCTTGATGGCTAGCAGGCTTTTTTTTTTATGCTACGTAGGTTTTGATTGAAATTTTGATAAGAAGTAAAAAAATTACATATTTTTATAATTATTGGATATATGGTTCCGGAACTGAGAACCGGTGGAACCGAACCGAACCGACCCAAGAACCAAAAAATCTCAAAATCAAGAACCGGAACTGGAACCATTGGTTCTGGTTCTGGTTTGGTTCTTCATGGTTCCGGTCCGGTTCTTGGTCCGGTTCCGGTTCTATGGTTCTTTTGCTCATCCCTATCCCCAACTTAAGCCTAATACATTTTAATTTTTGCTAGGTGTAAAGATCCCCAACTTAAGCCTAATACATTTTAATTTTTGCTAGGTGTAAAGATCGCAACAAGTGTTTTACGGCTTGCTTCTTATTTTAAAACGCAAATGACGTTCCATGATATGATCATGCTTGTTGAGACTTTTCAGGTTTTTTGTATAAGATCATATGCATCGGAGAAAAGATTCCGGTTTCGCCACCTTTTGCAAGATCAAGCACCGTTTGTAGCAACATTTCTTGAACATCAACTGTACCTTTAGCCACAATTCCAAGCTTTTCGAGCACCAATACCAACATATTTAGCAGTCTCAGCTATGTCGGTGTAACTTCTTAGCCCTGGCAAGGGGTTACCTCTCTCGATTCCTTGGATGATATCCACATGTTTTGGATTTTGAGCATGATACAAATCTCTAGTCACCCATTCATATGACACATACATCGAACCAGGCTTCAAAACCCTAAAAATTTCGCGGTAAACATCCTCGAGTATAGGTGCATGGCAAGTCGCCTCAATTGAGTATGTCCCGTCAAAGCTTTCATCTTCAAAAGGCTTTTCAAGAAAGTTACCAGAAACGACTTGGCATTGTTTGTCCATTCCGGCTTTTTGGTTATAAGCCTTGGCTTGGCTCACTTGATACTCATTTATCGTAATTCCAACAACATTGCAACCCGAATGAGCAGCGATTGCACGCATGGGCCGGGTCCAACGCCACATCCTACGTCTATGATCTTTTGGCCAGGTTTTACATTAATTAAGTCTACAGCCATTTCTTCATGGATTCTAGCTGTTTCAGTTTTTGATTTTCCAGGGATTGAAGGTGAAAAATGAAAAGATTGACCCCAAAGGTATTCATACATATCAGTAACTAGGTCATAGAAGACGTTCACGAAGTTAGGGACTTTTTCATCTTTCTTAATCTCACTAGGGTGGCTGAAAAAAGACGCGTACTTGTAGTACGTGTCCTTGATTTTTTCACTGTCGATGGAGCCAAAGGCCACATCAGTTGCAGCAGTTTTCTTTTTTCATCAGTTGCTCCAAACATGGAGACCAACCAATAAAGGCCGACAGCAAGGAAGGAAGCTGTGCATACAAAGGCAATGGAATCCATGAGACTGAGAGATGGTGAATGAAGAATTAGTATAGCAAGTCTGAGTTTATATAGGGGTCGAGTCGTGCAACGATGTTCTTTGTTTAGTTGGTTAATCTAGTACAAACTGAATTATTTGCCACAAGGTTGTTGCTGGTAAATAATAGTCAAACTTTTGTGCCCAACCCTACATACATTAACGGTCTCAATTTATTGACAGCTAAAGGCTTTATGTCTCAAGTCATCAAATTCCAATTTTCACTACTATTGTTCCAATGTGAATATTAAAAAGATACATAATCACTGAAGCAAGCAACCATGATCATTTCTTGTGGCCAAGGGTAAAAATAGTATCATTTATCTTTGTGTGTGTGTGTGTGTGTGTGTGTGTGTGTGTGTGTGTGTGTTTACAGATGCAAAGTTTAGTTTTGATCTTTATAACCTTGTTGCATGAAATCTTTCGCCATATAAAAATATCATCTATATTCATTTAAAATATATTGAATAATAAATTAATAATCATAGCCTAATATCTTTTTTCAGAACATAAATAACCAAATATTCTAAGATCAACCAAAATACAGGGTCAGATATAATATGGAATGCATAATTTCCAGCTATTAATGAAGTAAGAAGCTCTATCATTCAATATAAGAAGAAACATTTTTTTTGGGGTGAGAATCATAATCTTATACTAACTTGCAACTATATGATTTTTGGTTGTACATTTTTCTATATTTTTAAATCTGTACTTACAAAGAGAAGTAAAAAACAGAATATCCAACAACACTCTACAGTATGCATAGACAACGAGCCATTTAAGAAGCCAAGTATAGTGAAGAACTTATTGAGTTTGAGTTCAATGCCCCCGTCTAAGTAGCGATAGGAATCTACCTGATCCTTTCTCTGTCCGTCGTTCCTCCGCAGTTTCAACCTGGAAAAAAACCCGTTGCGCCTTGGTTAGTTTAATGTGGCAAAGTATTAAACGGGTCAGATTGTGTTGACCCACCTACACTCTTTTGTCATTTTTTAGATTTAATAGATAATTACTGTAATATATTAAATATGCGAATATAATTTAAAAAAATATATTAATAATATATTCTACTATTTAACAAAAATGTTATGCATGTTGTAAGCACTGACATACATTTGGGCGACTTTCGCCCCATTCAANGAAAACACTAACAATCGTTAAGTCTTTGTGTCTAATAATAAATATAAAAATATATTTATTATTTTTCCTTAATATTCATTTGCAATGTGTGCAATCCCGAGGTCTCGGGTTCGATACTAGACATTTACACGTTAATTATTTAACTATAATTTAACATCATCTTCAAAAGGCTTTCCAAGAAAGTTACCAGAAACGACTTGGCATTGTTTGTCCATTCCGGCTTTTTGGTTATAAGCCTTGGCTTGGCTCACTTGATACTCATTTATCGTAATTCCAACAACATTGCAACCCGAATGAGCAGCGATTGCACGCATGGGGCCTCCAACGCCACATCCTACATCTATGATCTTTTGGCCAGGTTTTACATTAATTAAGTCTACAGCCGTTTCTTCATGGATTCTAGCGGTTTCAGTTTTAGATTTTCCAGGGATTGAAGGTGAAAAATGAAAAGATTGACCCCAAAGGTATTCATACATATCAGTAACTAGGTCCTAGAAGATGTTCACAAAGTTGGGGACTTTTTCATCTTTCTTAATCTCACTAGGGTGGCTAAAAAAAGACGCGTACTTGTAGTACGTGTCCTTGACGTTTTCACTATCGATGGAGCCAAAGGCCATAAGGCCACACATTTTCTTTTTTCATCAGTTGCTCCAAACATGGAGACCAACCAATAAAGGCCGACAGCAAGGAAGGAAGCTGTGCATACAAAGGCAATGGAATCCATGAGACTGAGTTGAGTCATGTAACATTGTTCTTTGTTTAGTTGGTTAGGGAAGAGATCTAGTGAGAAGAGAAAATCAAATGAGAAGAGTGAGAAATATTCTTGGCCACACATTTCAAATAAGGAAAAAAGAATTAAGTGGAGATGCATCTACTTTTGTAGGTGCATCTAAAATGTGCGGTTGTGGTTTCTTCTCATCCTTCTCATTTTAGTTTTATTTCTCATTTGATCCTTACTCTAGTTGGTTAATCTAGTACAAACTGAATTATCTGCCACAAGGTTGTTGCTTGTAAATAATAGTCAAACTTTTGTGCCCAACCCTACATACATTAAGAGTCTCAATTTATTGACTTGTTGAGTATACAACAGCTAAAGATAGGCTTTATATCTCAAGTAATCAAATTCCAATTTTCACTACTATTGTTCCAATGTGAATATTAAAAAGGTAACATAATCACTGAAGCAAGCAACCATGATCATTTCTTGTGGCCAAGGGTAAAAATAGTATCATTTGTGTTTGTGTATTTTTTTTTTTTTTTTTTTTGACAGATGCAAAGTTTAGTTTTGATCTTTATAACCTTGTTGCATGAAATCTTTCGCCATATAAAAATATCATCTATATTCATTTAAAATATATTGAATAATAAATTAATAATCGATCATAGCCTAATATCTTTTTTTGGAACATAAATAAGCAATTATTCTAAGATCAACCAAAATACAGGGTCAGATATAATAATATATTTGCAGCTATTAATGAAGTAAGAAGCTCTATCATTCAATATAAGAAGAAACATTTTTTTTGGGGTGAGAATCATAATCTTATACTAACTTGCAACTATATGATTTTCGATTGTACATTTTTCTATATTTTTAAATTTGTACTTACAAACAGAAGTAAAAAGCAGAATATCCAACAACACTCTACAGTATGCATAGACAACGAGCCATTTAAGAAGCCAAGTATAGTGAAGAATTTATTGAGTTTGAGTTCAATGCCCCCGTCTAAGTAGCGATAGGAATCTACCTGATCCTTTCTCTGTCCGTCGTTCCTCCGCAGTTTCAACCTGGAAAAGAAACCCATTGCGCCTTGGTTAGTTTAATGTGGCAAAGTATTAAACAGGTCAGATTGTGTTGACCCGCCTACACTCTTTTGTTCATTTTTTAGATTTAATAGATAATTACTGTAATATATTAAATATGCGATTATAATTTAAAAAAATATATTAAATAATATATTCTACTATTTAACAAAAATGTTATGCATGTTGTAAGCACTGACATACATTTGGGCGACTTTCGCCCCATTCGACCCAATTCATTTTCAGATAACTTCGTAAAGTTGCCCCATTTGACCCAAACGTGTCTCCAATTCTCCAAATAGTTGAACCGTTACAGAGACTATGAAAAAGATCAATCCCAATGATTGTGATCACTAAATGAACAGTCTTACTGTATTGGATCCTTCCTAGTCTGTCACGGCTTATGAACGGCAAGGGGAGGATTGGAGCAGCTAGGACGGTTACTTGATTGGAGAAGATACCAGTATGAATTTGAAAACAATATATGCAATGCTAAGGGGGAGAGCCTTGAAAAATTGAAATAGATGATCCGGTTACATTTCTTTGAACTTAAGGTCACGGATTTGAGTGGCTAAAACAGGTTTTTCGCATAAAGGAAATTTGTTCCTCATAGCTCCCAAAACCAAGGAGGTTTGTTTCATGCACCAGGATCACGCTTTTGGTCCCTTTCTATGGGCACTAGCATCAAATATTGAAATTAGGATGTGATAATCATAAGATAGCTTGGATAATTTTTGAATCGTGTAAAGTTCACTTTCCTGATACAATATTTCTACCCTATTGATTGCCTTGGGTTAATTTGTATAGAGATAAGACAAGAATGAATACTCAATGTCTAGGCAAAAGAAAGAAAGCAAAACACAGAGTATTTGATGTATATGTTGTTGTCATGAATGAAAGACCAAAACCATGTTTATATAGTAAACAAATTGACTTTTGATGAAAAGTCACAACCCTTCATGAATGGTTACGACTTTTGGTGAAAAGTAACCACTTTTCATATAGAATTTAGTGATACTTCATTAGCGACAGTTTTTCTGTTACTGTTGCGAATAGTCACATCTATTGAAGTTGCAACACCCTAGTGACAAATAATCTGTCACTACAAGTTTTACCATTCGTCAAATCCAAAATCAAGTTAATTAGTTTATACAAGTGTGCACTCCGCACTTCGCAACTCGTATTTAACTTAACTTGAAATCCCTTTGGTCTCGGGTAAACTTGATTACACAAAAAATGCTTGATGACATTAAAATCACCAACATAATATAAGTTCATTGCCATAAAACTTGGAATAATAGTATAGCAGAAGGAATTATCAAGCAAGCACGAACTAAGATTAGTTGTGTACCTCGAAAGTTATTCTCTTTAGAATATCTATGATTTCAGTGAAGTCAGGTCTTACACTTGGGTCTTTATGCCAGCATCTCCCAAGCAGCTCTGCAAGCTTTGGGTGAGTGTTCTTCGGGATAGTAGGCCGTAAGCCCTGAAAAATTGGAATAATAATGTGTCATATTTCCTTCGTGAACAGAAGAAATAAAATACCCCCTTAGTCCCCCAAGAAACTGAAAATAAAAGACTATTCCATTATGGTATTAAAATTTGCAACATGTTCCTATTCTGGCGACTTGCAAAATTAAAACTACTCATATGTACCATCACAATGAAGTTTGGACCTTGATTTTAGTACTGACATGGTCACTAGGCAAACATTAAAGATTTCTGCAAATTACAGAAGGAATAAATTGACAGTTTACCTTTTGAACCACTCCAATGGCTGCTTGTACTGGCGTCAAGTACTCGTATGGAAGCTAGACAAGCAAATATACAAGAATATAAATATTAATTTCACATAAGATTGAACAAAGTGAACTTTTAAAGACCAACAAAGAATACCTTTCCGGTTAGTAACTCCCATAAAACAATCCCGAAACTGAAAACGTCCACTTTGAGATCATAGGGCTTGTGTTCGATCACCTTTGACGTAACAAAAGTCTCATAAGAAAATGTCTTTGTAATGATTACAAAACAAACAAATAACTATAGATGAAACTTTGATAGAGGGGAATTGTAATTCCATGGAACATCCAAGAATGTTAAGTGTACAAAGTTATATAAAAAACGGATAGTATATATGCTGATTATAATTGAGAATATGAGAGCAATACCCTTAGACCTCATCATATTTAAGACCTATAATCAGAAACAATGAACGACCTTTAAAAATTGTTACACTATCCATTTTGGGATGTTTTATGAACATTGATTGTTTGTTGGAACTTTTCAAGTAATACCAACTATTTGCACATTATTATTCTGGTCTAATGTTGTCAATAATCTCTAAAATCATATACCTTGTCTAATGTTGCAGATTTCATGGGACAGTAGTAGTCGATATATGTAAAGAAGTCGTGCGTGCTCATTTTCATGGTGAATAAAGTTAAGGGGAAATTTCATATATCCCCCTCCTTTATCATTAATTTCATATATACCCAACATACAACCATTGAATGCATTATGTACAATGATTTTAAAGCATAATTTGGGTAAATATGAAATTTTCATGTTTTAGTAGGGGAGATATGAAATTTCCCTTAAAGTTAACATCAAACAGATGAACTTATATTAAAAATAAAGTATCTTTATAAAGCTTGATAGGAATAATTAGGCACCTCAGGAGCCATCCATCGATATGTCCCAGTTTCAGCTGTCATGACACCAGTCTGAGCCTTGACTCTAGCAACACCAAAATCTGCTACCTTAACGACCTGAATATGAAGCATTACATAGATTTTTGGCTAAGCATCATGAACAATAATGACTTCTAAATAAATGGTATATGGAAGTAATTTAATTTCCATTAGCTAGAAAATGAATTACTTTACTAATATGCTATGAAGATTGCTAATCAAATTATTTTATAAAAAAACTTAAGAATCTTACGTCATGCTCGTCCATCAGAAGATTTGCAGCCTTCAGGTCCCTGTGTATTATATTATTCTGGTGTAGGTAGTTCATCCCCCTTGATATGTCAATTGCAACCTTGAGTAACAATGGAAGCTTAAATGTACCCTTTTTAATGTGCAAATAATCATACACGCTTCCCCCACTCATGAATTCTGTGTCACATAAAAGTTAAGATGGATGCAGTTACTAAAATAGTATCCTTGATAAGATATCACATACGGAAAAAAACAAAATCCTTCCTTACATGCTTGACAAAACCTCAAATAGCTATCAGTACTTACCAGTTACAATGCACAAGTTGGAAGGTTTGGTGCATGCTCCTATGAACTGTACAACATTCTTATGCCTGATTTTCCTGCATATACAAAATAGAAGCATATTTCAGTATCATTTCATTTAGAAAGATGCCGACCTCTTAGCAAGGGAACGTTTGAAAATCCTGATTAGAGGATACCGAAGCTGTAACTAGTAAAACTTAGGAAGTCCGAAAAAGTATATAAAAAGGTTGGAAAACTTGGATTCAACGACATTCATATATATTTTAAACTCTGCACCAAATTGGTACAGCCAAGAGTTTCACGGTAAATGATGACAAACCTCATGATATAAACTTCTTGTGCGAATTCTTGCTGCATAGCTGAGCTTATTTTCTCGGCCTTAAGCACCTTGATAGCCACCTCTTGACTACGATATGTACCTTTATATCTACATTAAGATAGTCTAAATGTCAAGTTTAGATCCCCGTATGATCCAGATGTAAAATCATAAATGGTGCATGACATAAAATCTCTCAATCCCAAAATAAACGAATCTTTGCTTAACACATTGTTTTAAGATGATTATTCATCATTTTCATATGTAAATCACAATCAATATATAATTGAAAAGTGTTTCCCAAAAAATTGAAAAATCAAAAGGCTCATTTAATTAAAGACGAAAGCCAAAGCCAAAAGGCGTGTTTGATTTGAGAAGGAAGGAGCACTGAGTCATATAAGACTTACAGATCACCATAAGATCCAGATGCAACTTTGTGGTCAAGTTTCAGAAACTGAGGATCAATTTCCCATACATCAGCCTCGTCATTAGGTATTCTTAAGTGATTGCACACAGGAGACGATGAACACTGATCTGACAATGACTGTTTATGCACATAAATTGAAATCTAGTTAGCATGAAAGAAAGAGGTAGACACTAAATTGACACAAAGAATGTTTAATTCACTACTCAACACCAAGGCTAGCAGGCAAGTATATACTCAAATGACTATAATATTGTACAACCAGATATTGTCTATTTTAGGCAGTATTAGACATTCTACAAACTATTTTCCATCTATCCCATGGTAAGAACCTGATTGTTCAGATAGGACTTGTGCAAGAAGGTAAATCCATGAAGAAAGAGCAAAACATTGCAGCATCAGCATGTCACTTATGACGAGTATCACGTACTTGTCAAACAATCTGAATTCAGCGTTTACCATCTGCATGTAGTATTTTCATTTTTCGCTACTATATGCATTTCAGCATCACTAAGTGGGCTAAATCGTATACCATTTGCATTTCAGGGAGGCATATTAATTCTAAGGACGACTATTTAAACCCTTGCATGGATAAGAATCATCTACCTACGACAAATGAAATAATCAACTTGTTCATACAATGTCATTTACTTATACAAGGTTTTTAATTATCCATTATATACCCGGATCGGCCTAAGAGAAAGTTAATAAAATGCACAAATCAAAGCAGCAACCACTCTAGTAGTTGCGGACCTCAAAATATGCAGAAGCAGTAAAGCTTCTAGCAAGAACATTAGAATTGAGGTTACTCATTTAGTCATTTTGTATATTTTGATTATTTTCAATAAAGATTGTCATGCACGACTAGACATAAGTACTGAGCACTTCATTACCTATATAAAGTTGACCTTCCAACATAGCAATTAATAAAATTTGACTACAACGACAACATGCGCTTACTTAATTACAAATAACTAGTAACTACATTTAATTATTTCATTCTTGTCTCAAATGAGAGCATGGGAGTAACCACTATATGTCAACTTGAATACTTGTAATATGCGATAATTGATTGGAACACAGCTATACAATGAATCAAACGTATTACGCCAAAATTTAAATAAGTACATCTTTACCCACTTTTTTATATTTTAAATAAGTACATACCTCAAGTTTGGAAAGTTCTCTTTTTAATGCATCTCGGAGCTGTTCAGTTTCCTGAAAACATGTATCAAGAAACTTTCATTAACCGATAGCCAATAGATGATAGTTTCTATGAAAGCACAACATAGCTTGACTCTATAGTTGTTCTGAAGAATAAGTATGAAACAACTTATATATTATGGGTCGGACATGAAACTTATTTTCATTATAAATTTAGAGGATGTAACTTCAAATTATTTGTACGAAGTGGATTATCATGGATCAAGCTAATACAGACCAATACGTAAAAATGGAAGCTCAGCCATGTTTCAGTATGTTATATACATTTAAAAAAAAAATATATATATTCCTATAATTTCTAACGTGTGTAGTATTAGCTGTCAATCTAAAAACTTTTTCGATTCAAAACCTAATTAGAATTGAAAACCTGAGAGAATAAAAATAACCATCCTCCTAAACTGTATTCCTAACTTGATGCTTTCCTCAGAACATACTTGTGATTGACACTTTGACAGATCCAAGTAATTTGAAAGGGTAGTGATATTTTTTAATAGGAATTTACTTCATACACATATATTTAGTGGGACCCACAAAAATTTTATTTGAAAGATTTATGTGGGTCCCACTAAATATATGTGTATGAAGTAAATTCATATGTGGAGATATCACCTCCTAATTTGAAATCAAATGTCAATAACCATTCTGGTACTCAAAGTCAGAGCGAGACACTTGACATAGACGCACATAACTAGCGATTATTGGCTAAAAATTATGAAAAGCAAGTATCTGTTGATACTTGCAACTGATTCTATATGTAATTTTTTAAGGAGGAAATACGAACTTTATAATAATATTATATATGTAATATATTCAAGAGAGCCTTGTAAGTTATAGGAATGGTGTGTCATTCCTATATTCGAGTCTGTAAGTGTCCTAAGGGACTGAGGTGAGGGATATCACTCTCATCCTATGTACTTCAACGCTTTTTGGTGTAATGCATTTTACCGGGGTGAATTAACCCTTTTACCCAAAAAAAAAATATTCAAGAGAGCCAAACTATATACCTCATATGGCCAACCATCAACGACAAAGACATCTAATGAGTAGCGGTCTACCGTAGAAAAAGCATGTGCTTCCTGAATATTCAGTCCTACTTCATCCAGTAAACTTGTCAACTGAAATTTTGCACATCCAAACATTCATTTACTGCAAAATACGACTTGTAAGATAATTCAAAAACATGTAAATCACTCTGCACAAAAAGAAATCAAGTTTTTTGGTTCCAGCCTTGGGATCAATTAGAGTTTGTGTTAAAAAAAAGTAACAAAATATGGGGCAAATAAAATAAATTAGGCTAAAAGAAGCATGCTAATCATATGCAATTCCTCTTCTTGAATAAATAAACAAAGGCCCCGAAAGGATGTCGTGTACAAAAGATTTAATGAAATAAGCATGCCCTTTTGTTAAAGTGCCCACTAATGTAGAATTTAATACAGATTAAGCATATGGAAATTAAAATAAAACTCCAGTCAATGTGCAGATCTGATTGTTGTCAAGGAACAAACAAGTACCTGATTCAGAAGCTTCGGCTTGTCATATGTTGAAAAGGTAATTTCATGCATTGGCCTGTAAAATAATCAACAACTTAGGGAGTAAGCTGTTTGATAATTAACATGAGTATTATCCATGTATAACCTTAGCCATAAGTCCAGTTATATCTAAAGTATGTTCACATACACAAAAGTGTGTATAAACCATAAAACATGAAAGCAATAATAGTTTTACTAAAAGGTGTTGGAGAAACATATAGGCATTCAAATTAAATGGATATATATGCGGTTTATATCTTGTATTGATACTCTCACTATACAGTCTGGTTATACCTTTAGAAACTAGGTAAAGCTTGCAACTCAAATGTACATAGGAAAGTTCTGATAATAGCAGAGTATAATGTAGTGAAAAATAATATAGCATTCAACCTGATACCTATTTTTGAGGAAAATATTTGAACTGAATCATACTTATTGCTGCTAATGTATTAGTTAATCTGTTAATGTCAACTAAGACGGTACGTATAACAAGCTAAATCTATATTGATTCTCATAAGAAATATGGCATTTCACTGGGAATTTACCAGTGGAGTCTAAATCTCAAGTGAAAAAATAATTAGTGTTTCAGACTCCACGAAAAATATCAGCATCACTGATATATATACCTGGAAAAGTTTGTGTCGCTATTTATATCAGCATTCTCACTCTGGCCTGATGCTTCAAGTGCGAGGGCTTCAAGATTAGGTGATGACCCAAAGGCAGGTGGTGGATGAATGCTGTCATAAAAAAATTTATCATCACTTAACAAAACTGAAGATCCCAAAAATATAAAAGACATAAGATGGTCAAGAAAAGAAACAATAAGCAGATACTTAAAATGGGCCTCACGGAGTATTATAACCATTTAAGTGCATGACACTTGCATAAAGATTTGGTTATCTAACAAATTAATTTATGCTGGTAGAGTGGTAGGTTATAATGTCCATGTATCTACAATTGTACCTTTGGGCTATTTGCTTCCCAGGTGAGCTGTAATTGACTAAATCATCTGAGTTACTATCAGTCACCGTAGAAACCTGCATGTAAGCAATATAATTTAGACTTGCTACGGCAGTAAAAAAAGAATGATTTAAATAACAAAGATTATATATTCAATCAATTTTTAACATGAGGTAACAAAAAATAGGAAATACCTAGCTAGGTGGAGTGAAATAAAAAAAAATGTGTACACACGCCAAATAACTAATAATTGACCGTCAGGGTCAAAATATATCTCAGATATTAACAGAAATTTTTTTGAGAGTTCCAGTTATCAGATTTTTGAAAGCTTAAATCAGTACAAGATAACTAGTACACAATTTTCACGTTAGTAAGACGATGTCATCAAGGTGTCAAGTGATTAATAACTGTAGAAGACTAATGTTGGTGGCATAGAGATGACTTGCGCAGCATGCAAAATGTAAAGAGATGGCCAACATTATTTATACAGGCATAGCACATGTAATTGCAGATTTGCAAATGGATAATACCTAAGTGCATGCAGTTTTGGACTTCCCTGCAAATTTACCTTTTTACAAGGCTTTCATGCAATGCTATAAATTAAGGTATCGCCGGCACTTTCTACTTAGAAGGAACTTCTTTCACACTTTTTCTACTGTAACATGTTTACTCGTGCCAATGAATCAATAGTGATTCACTGCATCCATACCAAACATATATCCTCGTTTTTAAGCTTTATAACAAAGCTCAAATGTTCAGTAAAAACTATATAAGATCGTAAATCATATGCTATATGGGTTTTTACTAAAGTAAGAAAGCCATTCCAACTATCCATAACGGAAATTACTATCTGCGATGGAAGGAGCAGGAAGTGTTATATACAAACGCAAACCAGCAAGAAATCGACTATTGTAAATGATTACAGTATAATTTAATGATGGTACAATTGTTAAATCAAATATATACCTGTACTATTCGGACGTCGAATGCAATCCCATTAGTAGGATCATGTGCTAGACTTAGTAATCTCTTGTGCATGAGTACATCTTCTGCCCTTTCAACATTTACATCAAGTGCATACCTTCATTCAGCATAGAAAATGCACCGCATATAAATTAAATATTCAACTTTTGTTGCATGCCTTAATTAAACATAGAGTATAGACAACAAACACTTTG
This sequence comes from Artemisia annua, assembly GCA_014162995.1. NCBI lineage: Eukaryota > Viridiplantae > Streptophyta > Magnoliopsida > Asterales > Asteraceae > Artemisia > Artemisia annua. Next base: position 29,391 of record LBNU01000365.1, read on the forward strand.
GCATTTCAACTTTAGTTTCCAATCCACAAACTAGACTAATTAAGTATTCCAAGTTGCATTAAATAAAAAACATAGTAATATTCAAAAGATTTTAAAACTGGGCATATTCGATATACCAGTTGTTATATAACTAACTAAACAAAGACGGATTGCTGTGATGATCTACTTAATTATGTACAAAAACGGTGAAAACATTCAGCTAAATGCATGTGACACCAACTATCACAAGTATACTGAGCTATGCAATTACTTTTTCTGTACCCGTGTCAATGAATTTTCACAAGTTCCACATAATGCATCGTACTTCAACAGCAAAGCTAAAATGTGATATCGCCTTATTTAATTTGTGTGTTTGAGTTCAAAAAATACCCCCCCCCCCTCTTTCCCTCTTTTACACACACACACACAAACAATAATATCTAAGAAGATTATATAATTGTAAAAACCTATATACAGCTATACAAAACCCAACTAAACAAAGACGGCTATCTGTTCTTATTTTTTTTGCTGAATAAAGTAATGCATAGATACGGATCTTAGCTAGAAAGATCCAGGCTGAAATTTCATTGCTTTGAAGAAGGTAATACACCTTCCACATCATTGAGATGATTGTAACATTGACTACTTATGAACAAACTACTTTCATTTGATGATCATCTTATGAACAAAAACATTCGGTTAAAACATCTAATAGCAGCGTACTTTCACAAATACATTAGTTCAAATTTACAAGTGTCCATTTTAGGCATATGAAAATTCTTAATCCGAATAAACATTCAAAAACATTAGAATCTTACATGCGTTAGCGTGCCTATCATATAATCTAACATAGTATCATATGTACTATAAAACTGCTAAATGTAAAAACCTAGGGTTAACCATTTAACACAATAAAATAAATAAAATAAAATAAAATAAAATAAAATAAATCAAATATGATATGATTTAACATATATATACCTATTCGGAAGACGATTAAAATGAGCCAAAAGATCATCATCAAATCCAGGTTTGACGGCTTCATCGTTTCCAGCTTCTTTAAGTCGTTGAAGGATCTCATTGTATACTTCTAGCTTCTGTATCTGATAACGCTTACTTATATTCCCCGTCATCGTTACCTTTTGTATGCTCTCATTGTTATCCGAAGTCACCATTTTTTCCGACGTAAAACTATGATTCTTTTGAGATCTGGTTATGAAATTTTGCACGCAGTATATATGTGTATGTGTGTGAGGCATATTCATGGTTTCATGCTTTTTGTTCCTTCTTATATATGTAGGAGGAATTTTTTATGTTTTGTTTCTATTGAAGTTGGGGTTGGAAATTTGTAACTGGGGTCGTTTTAGTGGGGGACCATATTTAATTGATAATTGTGTTGCTTGATGAATAAGAAATATTATCTTGTTATAGAATATAGGTTTTAAAAAATACTAATGTATGCTAAAAGTGTACTTGTTTTTATATACTCCGTATATATTTTTTCAAAGATAACCTTTCCTTAGATGGCGTGTTCATTTTAAGGCCATTTGCGGATTTGAGACATTTTACATTTTAATGAGGACTGGTAGGTATTTGTACATCGCGGTAGTGGAGATCTTCAGATTTAAGTTCAGACATTAACAAAATAATATAATAACAAGCTGATTAACTTGAGAAAAACAAAAAGAAGAGGGTCTGGCCTCGTTCACCCGTTTTTACTGGTTCCGACGGTCTTTCAGGTTCGTTTTTAGACGGCTTTTATTGGCTACCCGGACCTGGTGACTCGGTTCCCAGTTAACCAGGTTGAACCCAATGATCCGGTTCAGTTTTTAAGCCATATATACCGTTAACTTATTTGCATATAAATTATGAAGTTTTGTGTGTTTTATTAGTTTTACAACATGTAAACTAACATTTATTTTTCATTTATGGATATTTTAAAAATAACATTTATTAGAATAGTTGAAAAGTTAATATGTAGTTATGATTATAGATTTCTTTTTCCTTATATTAAATGTATTTTTTTAATTAGTTTTTTTAAAACATGTTTACAAAAAGTGCTTTAAAACATGCCTTCGACCACTATGTAAATTCTATTTTGATGAAATATATAATTTGTCTAATAACTAATTTTAATATAGCTATACTTATTAATATTTGCTAATAAGTAAGTGTGTTTGCTTAAGATTTTAAGATTTTCATTTTGGGAAAGTCCCAAATTCTTTATAAGTGCTTTAAAGTCGATCATCACTTTATTATTTCCCTCTCATTTTTCCTGCCAATATATTGTCGAGAACATGTCCTCGCCAAAAGATTGACCACTTAATTGTATATGTATTTAACACCTTAGTGCGTGATTTAATAAAATTAATTATGTGGTTTTGCTATTGGCGAGGATATGTCATTGCCAAAGGTAAAAAACCATTAAAATACTCTCTAAATTATTAGAAAAATGTTATTAATTTGTTAAATTTATTACAAACATTATTTAAGTTATAAAAACATATAAATTAAAATATATGTGAGAAAATTGATTTGCATTCTCTTTAAAGATGATAAATATGATAAATATGTGAGAATTTATTGATATGAATCGAGCGAGTGATATGAACTAGAGGTCTTTCTATTCAATTGATAAGAATCATCGCAATTCATTAAATTTTATTGAGAGCGCATATACGCGACAATATTTTCGCAAGTCAAATATGAATGTATGGTTATCCCTAAGTAAGTCTTGTCACTTACAAGTATAGTTAAGTAATTGAGTTGTATGAACCAAGTGTCTTCTTATTAAATCAATAGGAATTATAGCATTTCATTAAATTATATTCATAACGCATTTACGTGACAACACCTTTTGAGTTACATAAGTCAAGCATGAAAGTATCGCTAATTTCCTAAGCAATTAGTCTTATTTTCAAGTGATGATCGAGCGAGTGGTACTAACCAAGTGTCTTCCTATTCGATAGATAAGAATTATTACTTTTCATTAAATTGTAATCATACCGCATATACGAGACAACATCGTCAAATATGAGTGTATCGTTGTCCCTAAGCAAGTCTTGGCACTTACGAGTATGTTCAAGTTTTCGAGTTGTATGACCAAGTCTCTTCTAATTCAATCGATATGAATCACCGCATTTCATTAAATTAAGATAGTGCATATATGCGACAACATCTTTTAAGTTACATAACTCAAATAGGAAAGTATATATCATCGTTCCAAAGCAATTAGTTTTATATACACATCCGAGAGTATTCAAGATGATCGAGCAAGTGGTACTAACCAAGTGTCTTCCTATTCAATAGATAAGAATTATCACATTGCATTAAATTGTAATGATAGCACACATACGCAACATCTTTTTGAGTTACACAAGTAAAATACGAATGTAACGTTGTCCCTAAGCAAGTCTTGTCACTTAAAAGTATATTCAAGTGTTCAAGTTGTATGGACTCAGTGTCTTATTATTCAATCGATAGGAATTGACACATTTCATTAAATTATATTGATAGCGCATATACGCGACAACATCTTTTGAGTCACATAAGTCAAACACGAAAGTATCGTTGTTCCTAAGCAACTAGTCTTGTATATCACTTCAGAGAATATTCAAGTGAGTATCGAGCAAGTGGTACTAACCAAGTGTCTTCCTATTCAATAGATAAGAATTATCACATTTCATTAAATTGTAATGATAGCCCATATACATGACAACGTCTTTTGAGTTCCGCAAGTCAATACGAATGTATCGCTGTACCTAAGCAAGTCTTGTCACTTACGAGTATATTTAAGTTTTCGAGTTGTATGAACCAAGTTTCTTCTTATTCAATCAAGGGGAATCATCGCATTTCATTAAATTATATTGATAGCGCTAATACGCGATAACATCTTTTGAGTTACGCAAGTCAAATACGAATATGGTTATAAAGGTTTGGTATAAGTCAAGTACGAAGTATTAAAGTCCAATACGACGACATCTTAATTTTTTTTTCTAATTAGCTACGGTCTTTTGGCGAAATATTAAAGTCTAATCCTCGCCAATGCTTTTAGTGACGGTCTTTTGGCAAGGACCTTTTTACGGCGACTTATCCTCGCCAAACACTATTAGCAAAGACGTGTCCTCGCCAAAGAGCATAAAATGTCCTCGCCAATAGGGCCAAATGTTGTAGCGTACGTGGTTGTGTTTTTGTTTTATGTGGCAAAAAACGACCTGGAAAAATAATAGCGGAATCAAAGCATTTCTCGAAGTTTGGCTGAGGTCGACAAATCACTTCAAATACTTTATAATATAAACGAGACAACTATTTATTTCACATTTTCGCCGTAGATGTGGTCTTACAGTGCTAAAAAGTTCGTTAAAATAGATATGAGAAAAAGAAAAAATAAATAAATAATATGTGTGTCAAAATTTTTAATGTTTAGCGCATATCTCTACCATATATGCTAAACAGTTCGTTAAAGATAGATATGAGAAAAAGAAAAAGAACAATAATACGTGTGTCAAGAATTTTAATGTTTCGTGCATATCTCTACTATATATAAAGAGAAAACGAATTTAATTAAAAACTTTAAAAGTGAAAAATGTAAAATTAGTAATCCACCCCAACTATTTATTAACTTCCAATATTATACTTTAGAGTGTTTACACCCATATATTTTATTTCCATAGCTACTTATAACTATTTAGTTCAGACTAATAAACAATATTTATGGCTATTTAATACATGAAATACTTAATCACAATTTCATAATTATAACCATTTGTTGTTTTAAATGAGTTTGTTTAATGGGTGCCCTTAGGGCAAGGTTTAAAGTGCTTATAAAGGAAAGTTTGAGTTTATTAAATTACAAATCAGATATAATTATGGTAATTTGTAAGTTTATTTGAGTGAAAATCAAGTTGAAATATAGTAATTTAACATAAAAATACATTAAATTGTGGTTTATTTGAGTAAAAATCAAGTTGAAATATAGTAATTTATAGTTTATTTAATGTGCATTTAATGCATATTTAATGTATTTTTATTGTTAATCATGATAATTTGTGTTCATTTATTATACACTAAACTCTGCCCAGTGGGCATTGGTTAGCAAAACCCTTTATAATATAAAAAGAAAATTTGTGTTTAATAAATGTATCTTAACCAATGCCCTCAGGGCATTGGTTAGACAATCTCATTTTAAATTTTCGACTCTATGCGCAGGTATTCGTCTAGTAACTATGAACGTCAATTATCACTCAAAGTAATTTGATTGTCGTTAACGTACAGTAACATTTTTTCCCCTTTGCGTTAGGAACTTTTTTTGAGAATGCACGTGAATAGTACCTGAATCTTCACATGATTTTGTGACTTTTGATAACCAATTTTAGAATAACTATCTATACGACATCGTGTGCATCGTGTACAAAGTAGTCTTAACTTCACGGGAGAAATATGAAGTGAAGCTTTGACATCTCCTATTCTACTTTTCTTTGACATATATATCTTGACTATTACTCAAATATTTACGGAGTAATTAACATATAAAAAGCAAATAAGCAATGACAAATGCCGTTCAAAAAAGAAAAAAAGAAAAAGAGAAAAGCAATGACTAATTGAAACAAGTGGCCATGAAAAAGCAAAGTCGTCATTAGTATCTTTTAAATAGTAGCTAATAGACCCATAGAAACATCATATCAAAAATGAACAATATTAACAAGTTGATCACAATTTTATTTGGTGATAAGAAAATTTTAAAATTTTCAGTTTGTTTTAAAACTTTAAATATCTAGTAGGAAATGAGATTAGCAAGATTACCCGTAACATTGAACCCATGCAAAGATCATTATATTAAGGTGTTTTTCATGCAACAGTCATGACTCATGACTTTAACATATCCTTAGTCATATGATATCAACTATCAATCGGTAATTGTTTTACATAATACCAATTAAGGAAGCTAAATGGCAATTGGCGTTTCATTTGTTTCAGGTTTTTGTTAGCTTCGATATGATCATCTGCATTCTGCCCCCACGTTATGTTAGACTTGGCTTATTGCTACTATTACTGCGGCCGCACCAAAACATGGCTTAAAGCTAGCAAATGCGAAACATTATAAGAATTTAGATATACATCCTTGTGAATGTCCTTTTTAGGAAAAAAGAATCATTACTCGATTTGCTCAAAGTAAAAAAACGAAAATATAATTTTTAAATTAAAAAATATATATATATTCCTATAATTTCTAACGTGTGTAGTATTAGCTGTCAATCTAAAAACTTTTTCGAGTCAAAACCTAATTAGAATTGAAAACCTGAGAGAATAAAAATAACCATCCTCCTAAACTGTATTCCTAACTTGATGCTTTCCTCAGAACATACTTGTGATTGACACTTTGACAGATCCAAGTAATTTGAAATCAAATGTCAATAACCATTCTGGTACTCAAAGTCAGAGCGAGACACTTGACATAGACGCACATAACTAGCGATTATTGGCTAAAAATTATGAAAAGCAAGTATCTGTTGATACTTGCAACTGATTCTATATGTAATTTTTTAAGGAGGAAATACGAACTTTATAATAATATTATATATGTAACTAGTTATAATGCCCGCGCACGCGCGGGTTTTTTTTAAAATTTTTTGAATCATATATTTTTATTTATTAAAAAACAAATAATTTAATCTTTGTTTTGTTTGATTTATGATGTTTAATTATAGTTTTTTATTATTAAAGATAATTATTTAAAAATTTTAATCCAATTGTTAATTGCATCTTATCTATATCTTTTGTATTTATCTTCTACTTGTGTTATGGATAAATATAAAATATTATCTAATAAGAGAAAATAATCTTTTTTTCTAAATAATATTATTACTAAATAAGGTATGGTTTAGTTTTTTTGAAATGGAAAAGTCCCCACTTGGGGTTTTGTTTTATTATATAAAAGATATATTCAAGAGAGCCTTGTAAGTTATAGGAATGGTGTGTCATTCCTATATTCGAGTCTGTAAGTGTCCTAAGGGACTGAGGTGAGGGATATCACTCTCATCCTATGTACTTCAACGCTTTTTGGTGTAATGCATTTTACCGGGGTGAATTAACCCTTTTACCCAAAAAAAAATATTCAAGAGAGCCAAACTATATACCTCATATGGCCAACCATCAACGACAAAGACATCTAATGAGTAGCGGTCTACCGTAGAAAAAGCATGTGCTTCCTGAATATTCAGTCCTACTTCATCCAGTAAACTTGTCAACTGAAATTTTGCACATCCAAACATTCATTTACTGCAAAATACGACTTGTAAGATAATTCAAAAACATGTAAATCACTCTGCACAAAAAGAAATCAAGTTTTTTGGTTCCAGCCTTGGGATCAATTAGAGTTTGTGTTAAAAAAAAGTAACAAAATATGGGGCAAATAAAATAAATTAGGCTAAAAGAAGCATGCTAATCATATGCAATTCCTCTTCTTGAATAAATAAACAAAGGCCCCGAAAGGATGTCGTGTACAAAAGATTTAATGAAATAAGCATGCCCTTTTGTTAAAGTGCCCACTAATGTAGAATTTAATACAGATTAAGCATATGGAAATTAAATAAAAACTCCAGTCAATGTGCAGATCTGATTGTTGTCAAGGAACAAACAAGTACCTGATTCAGAAGCTTCGGCTTGTCATATGTTGAAAAGGTAATTTCATGCATTGGCCTGTAAAATAATCAACAACTTAGGGAGTAAGCTGTTTGATAATTAACATGAGTATTATCCATGTATAACCTTAGCCATAAGTCCAATTATATCTAAAGTATGTTCACATACACAAAAGTGTGTATAAACCATAAAACATGAAAGCAATAATAGTTTTACTAAAAGGTGTCGGAGAAACATATAGGCATTCAAATTAAATGGATATATATGCGGTTTATATCTTGTATTGATACTCTCACTATACAGTCTGGTTATACCTTTAGAAACTAGGTAAAGCTTGCAACTCAAATGTACATAGGAAAGTTCTGATAATAGCAGAGTATAATGTAGTGAAAAATAATATAGCATTCAACCTGATACCTATTTTTGAGGAAAATATTTGAACTGAATCATACTTATTGCTGCTAATGCATTAGTTAATCTGTTAATGTCAACTAATACTGTACGTATAACAAGCTAAATCTATATTATTGATTCTCATAAGAAACATGGCATTTCACTGGGAATTTACCAGTGGAGTCTAATCTCAAGTGAAAAATAATTAGTGTTTCAGACTCACGAAAAATATCAGCATCACTGATACATATACCTGGAAAAGTTTGTGTCGCTATTTATATCAGCATTCTCACTCTGGCCTGATGCTTCAAGTGCGAGGGCTTCCAGATTAGGTGATGACCCAAAGGCAGGTGGTGGATGAATGCTGTCATAAAAAAATTTTATCATCACTTAACAACTGAAGATCCCAAAAATATAAAAGACATAAGATGGACAAGAAAAGAAACAATAAGCAGATACTTAAAATGGGCCTCATGGAGTATTATAACCATTTAAGTGCATGACACTTGCATAAAGATATGGTTATCTAACAAATTAATTTATGCTGGTAGAGTGGTAGGTTATAATGTCCATGTATCTACAATTGTACCTTTGGGCTATTTGCTCCCCAGGTGAGCTGTAATTGACTAAATCATCTGAGTTACTATCAGTCACTGTAGAAACCTGCATGTAAGCAATATAATTTAGACTTGCTACGCCAGTAACAAAAGAATGATTTAAATAACAAAGATTATATATTCAATCAATTTTTAACATGAGGTAACAAAAAATAAGAAATACCTAGCTAGGTGGAGTGAAATAAAAAAATGCTTACACACGCCAAATAACTAATAATTGACCGTCAGGGTCAAAATATATCTCAGATATTAACAGAATTTTTTTTGAGAGTTCCAGTTATCAGATTTTTGAAAGCTTAAATCAGTACAAGATAACTAGTACACAATTTTCACGTTAGTAATGTTCAAATAACGATGTCATCAAGGCGTCAAGTGATTAATAACTGTAGAAGATCACTAATGTTGGTGGCATAGAGATGACTTGCGCAGCATGCAAAATGTAAAGAGATGGCCAACATTACCTATACAGGCATAGCACATGTAATTGCAGATTTGCAAATGGATAATACCTAAGTGCATGCAGTTTTGGACTTCCCTGCAAATTTATCTTTTTACAAGGCTTTCATGCAATGCTGTAAATTAAGGTATCACCGGCACTTTCTAGTTAGAAGGAAACTTCTTTCACACTTTTTCTACTCATGCCAATGAATCAATAGTGAGTCAGTGCATCCATACTCAACATATATCCTCGTTTTTAAGCTTTGTAACAAAAACTCAAATGTTCAGTAAATTATGTCAGATCGTTTTTACTAAAGTAAGAAAGCCATTCTAACTACCCATAAACGGAAATTACTATCTGGGATGGAAGGAGCAAGAATTGGTATATAAAAACGCAAACCAGCAAGAAATCGACTATTATAAATGATTATATATTCAATGATGGTACTATTGTTAAATCAAATATACCTGTACTATTCGGACGTCGAATGCAATCCCATTAGCAGGATCATGTGCTAGACTCAGTAATCGCTTGTGCATGAGTACATCTTCTGCCCTTTCAACATTTACATCAAGTGCATACCTTCATTCAGCATAGAAAATGCACCGCATATAAATTAAATATTCAACTTTTGTTGCATGCCTTAATTAAACATAGAGTATAGAGAACAAGCACTTTGGCATTTCAACTTTAGTTTCCAATCCACAAACTAGACTAATTAAGTATTCCAAGTTGCATTAAATAAAAAAAATAGTAATATTCAAAAGATTTTAAAACTGGCCATATTCGATATACCAGTTGTTATATAACTAACTAAACAAAGACGGATTACTGTGATGATCTACTTATGTACAAAATCGGTGAAAACATTCAGCTAAATGCATGTGACACCAACTATACTATCACAAGTATACTGAGCTATGCAATTACTTTTTCTGTACCCCGTGTCAATGAATTTTCACAAGTTCCACATAATGCATCGTACTTCAACAGCAAAGCTAAAATGTGATATCGCCTTATTTAATTTGTGTGTTTGAGCTACAAAAAACATAACCCCCCCTCTCTTTCCCTCTGTTACACACACACACAAACAATAATATCTAAGAAGATTATATAATTGTAAAAGCCTATATACAGCTATACAAAACCCAAATAAACAAAGACGGCTATCTGTTCTTATTTTTTTGCTGAATAAAGTAATGCATAGATACGGATCTTAGCTAGAAAGATCCAGGCTGAAATTTCATTGCTTTGAAGAAGGTAATACACCTTCCACATCATTGAGACGATTGTAACATTGACTACTTATGAACAAACTACTTTCATTTGATGATCATCTTATGAACAAAAACATTCGGTTAAAACATCTAATAGCAGCGTACTTTCACAAATATATTAGTTCAAATTCACAAGTGTTCCATTTTAGGCATATGAAAATTCTTAATCCGAATAAACATTCAAAAACATTAGAATCTTACATGCGTTAGCGCGCCTATCATATAATCTAACATAGTATCATATGTACTATAAAACTGCTAAATATAAACCCAGGGTTAACCATTTAACACAATAAAATAAATAAAATAAAATAAAATAAATCAAATATGATATGATTTAACATATATATACCTATTCGGAAGACGATTAAAATGAGCCAAAAGATCATCATCAAAACCAGGTTTTACGGCTTCATCGTTTCCAGCTTCTTTAAGTCGTTGAAGGATCTCATTGTATATTTCTAGCTTCTGTATCTGATAACGCTTACTTATATTCCCCGTCGTCGTTACCTTTTGTATGCTCTCATTGTTATCCGAAGTCACCATTTTTTCCGACGTAAAACTATGATTCTTTTGAGATCTGGTTATGAAATTTTGCACGCAGTATATATGTGTATGTGTGTGAGGCATATTCATGGTTTCATGCTTTTTGTTCCTTCTTATATATATGTAGGAGGAATTTTTTATGTTTTGTTTCTATTGAAGTTGGGGTTGGAAATTTGTAAACTGGGGTCGTTTTAGTGGGGGACCATATTTAAAATTGTGTTGCTTGATGAATAAGAAATATTATCTTGTTATAGAATTTAGGTTTTAAAAAATACTAATGTATGCTAAAAGTGTACTTGTTTTTATATATATATTTTTTTCAAAGATAACCTTTCCTTAGATGGCGTATTCATTTTTAGGCCATTTGCGAATTTGAGACTTTTTACATTTTAATGAGGACTAGTAGGTATTTGTACATTGCGGTAGCGGAGATCTTCTCAGACATTAACAAAATAATATAATGACAAGCTGATTAACTTGAGAAAAACAAAAAGAAGAGGGTCTGGCCTGGTTTACCCGTTTTTACTGGTTCCGACGGTCTTTCAGGTCGGTTTTAAACGGCTTTTATTGGCTACCCGAACCTGGTGACTCGGTTCCCAGTTAACCAGGTTGAACCCAATGATCCGGTTTAGTTTGTAAGCCATATGTACCGTTAACTTATTTGCATATAAATTATGAAGTTTTGTGTGTTTTATTAGTTTTACAACGGTCATGTTTGGCAACACCTTTTTGGAAGCGTTTAAGAGCGATAAGCGACAAGCGTTCCAGTCTTAACGCTTGTTTGACAACACTGCTGCTAGCGTTTAACAACACCTCAAAAGCTTGCAATCTTAATGCTTCTTAAAGAAGCTTTCCAATATACCGCTAGCGTTTTACTTTTAATATTACCAATTTACCCTTATAAAATAACATTCATTCATAAGTATATGCCCTTTTACGTAATTTTACATTTTATAATTACAACTACAGCTACGTTACCAAACACGTTTTTTAAACAAGCAACTAATGCTTACTGCTACTGCTTACTGCTACAGCTTACTGCTTATTGCTACTGCTTACTGCTACCTGTCGCCAAACATAGCCAACATGTAAACTAACATTTATTTTTCATTTATGGATATTTTAAAAATAACATTTATTAGAATAGTTATGATTATAGATTTCTTTTTCCTTATATTAAATGTATTTTTTTTAATTAGTTTCTAAAAAGTGCTTTAAAGTCTAATAACTAATTTTAATATAACTATACTTATTAATATTTGCTAATAAGTAAGTGTGTTGGCTTAAGATTTTAAGATTTTCATTTTGGGAAAGTCCTAAATTCTTTATAAGTGCTTTAAAGTCGATCATCACTTTATTATTTCCCTCTCATTTTTCCTGCCAATATATTGGCGAGAACATGTCCTCGCCAAAAGATTGACTACTTAATTGTATATGTATTTAACAGCTTAGTACGTGATTTAATAAAATTATTTATGTGGTTTTGCTATTGGCGAGGATATGTCATTGCCAAAGGTAAAAACCATTAAAATACTCTCTAAATTATTAGAAAAATGTTATTAATTTGTTAAATTTAATTACAAACATTATTTAAGTTATAAAAACATATAAATTAAAATATATGTGAGAAAATTGATTTGCATTCTCTTTAAAGATGATAAATATGATAAATATGTGAGAATTTATTGATATGAATCGAGCGAGTGATATGAACTAGAGGTCTCTCTATTCAATTGATAAGAATCATCACAATTCATTAAATTTTATTGAGAGCGCATATACGCGACAATATCTTCGCAAGTCAGATATGAATGTATGGTTATCCCTAAGCAAGTCTTGTCACTTACAAGTATATTTAAGTAATCGAGTTGTATGAACCAAGTGTCTTCTTATTAAATCAATAGGAATTATAGCATTTCATTAAATTATATTCATAACGCATTTACGTGACAACACCTTTTGAGTTACATAAGTCAAGCATGAAAGTATCGCTAATTTCCTAAGCAATTAGTCTTATTTTCAAGTGATGATCGAGCAAGTGGTACTAACCAAGTGTCTTCCTATTCAATAGATAAGAATTATTACATCTCATTAAATTGTAATCATACCGCATATACGAGACAACATCGTCAAATATGAGTGTATCGTTGTCCCTAAGCAAGTCTTGGCACTTACGATTATGTTCAAGTGTTCGAGTTGTATGATCAAGTCTCTTCTAATTCAATCGATAGGAATCACCGCATTTCATTAAATTAAGATAGCGCATATATGCGACAACATCTTTTAAGTTACATAACTCAAACAGGAAAGTATATATCAGCGTTCCAAAGCAATTAGTTTTATATACACATCCGAGAGTATTCAAGATGATCGGGCAAGTGGTACTAACCAAGTGTCTTCCTATTCAATAGATAAGAATTATCACATTTCATTAAATTGTAATGATAGCACACATACGCAACAACATCTTTTGAGTTACACAAGTAAAATACGAATGTAACGTTGTCCCTAAGAAAGTCTTGTCACTTAAAAGTATATTCAAGTGTTCAAGTTGTATGGACCCAGTGTCTTATTATTCAGTCGATAGGAATCGACACATTTCATTAAATTATATTGATAGCGCATATACGCGACAACATCTTTTGAGTCACATAAGTCAAACACGAAAGTATCGTTGGTCCTAAGCAACTAGTCTTGTATATCACTTCAGAGAATATTCAAGTGATTATCGAGCAAGTGATGCTAACCAAGTGTCTTCCTATTCAATAGATAAGAATTATCACATTTCATTAAATTGTAATGATAGCCCATATACATGACAACGTCTTTTGAGTTCCGCAAGTCAATACGAATGTATCGCTGTACCTAAGCAAGTCTTGTCACTTACGAGTATATTTAAGGTTTCGAGTTGTATGAACCAAGTTTCTTCTTATTCAATCAAGGGGAATCATCGCATTTCATTAAATTATATTGATAGTGCTAATACGCGATAACATCTTTTGAGTTACGCAAGTTTAATCAAGTGAAAAGTGATGTGCATACTTCTAATAAGTATATTCAGGATGATCTAAGTGATATCGTCACTAAGAATCTATTTGGTNAGCGTCGTCTTCAAAAGGTAATGGTACTAAAAATAATGCTAGTAGTCCTAATACGCATGCTGCGCAAGATCCGGTTAATCAAGTGAAAAGTGATGTGCATACTTCTACTAAGTATATTCAGGATGATCTAAGTGATATTGTCACTAAGAATCCATTTGGTTCGCTTATGGATGAGGTGACCAATTCTGAGATGGGGCCTGAGGTTGGGGTGACACAACGGGAGCAAAGTAGTCATGTTATGGAGATTGATAGTGACACTGAGGTTTATGAGTCTATTGAGGTTGGTAAAACAAGTACCCCTATCGTCGAGAAAATTGATAAGCTTGAAAAGCTCATTATTGATGGGATAGGAACACTTGTGGATGATAATGGGAAACCTGTTCCGGTGGTTGAGGGGATTAAGACGGGTAATCCTTTCTCTAAGGTAGGTAATGTGGTTGTATCTGATAGTGATGATGAGGTTCTTGAGCCAGACGATCCTATGAGTAGTTACTTGTCATCAGCTGGAGGACAAAACGAGCTTGAAGGTTATTTTTCTGATGATTACGCTGCCCAGGTTCTTGATTTACCTGGGAAATTGGAGGAATTTAACAAGATGTTTGATTTTAAGGTCCAAGGCAAATTGAGGAAGTAATATGCGATGTTGATTCGTGCATGTTTTTTTCTTTCATGGTTGTCCTAGTTTTTCATAGCTAGTTGTTCATTTATGGCATGTCATAAATGTTCTAGTGGTTGTTCAAGCGTTTGCTTGAGGTTAATGTGGTACTTCAGCCACATTCCATTGTACTTTAAAAGTTTATTTGGTTAATATATTTTACCAGGGTGGAGATCCCTTTACCCAAAAAAAAAAAAAAGATATAAGACAATACAAGCAAATATAACCATAATATATTCTTTTTTTTTTCTTTTTTTGAATAATCGTCTTTAGGACTGTCAGAACTGAAAAACCAAGTGGCTCAAAGGTTTAAGTTAAGAAATTCCAGACTTCATCTAAAATACAGGGATGAAGACGATGATCTGATACTTATTGCTTGTGATACCGATTTAAGAACCCTTATACCATTTGCTGGTTATTCAGTTAGTAAGAACACAATAAAATTAATTGTCCAGATGGCTAACGATTAACATATAAACGCTAGTAAATCGATATAAAAGAAAGTGGAATGTACTGTATTATTTATGTTTCGTGTGTATTTTATTTTGAAATAATGATTTTGTACTATTTGTGATCCTATTTTAATGCTTGTAATGCTTATAAGACAATTTACTTATGTTTTATTTAATGTTTGTTAAGTATGGGTCAAACTGGGTCAAAAGGCACATGTAATGTTTGGTTAATTCGTTAACCCAAACAGGCCTTTATTAGTTAGTTATAGAAATGACAGTTATTATGGTTATGAGTTAATAACGGTTACTTGTGAAAAGTCACAATGGTTGACATTGTAAAGTTGTGTCTTTTCACCAAGTATATATAGTTTAGGATCGAGTCTTTTAATATAAGTCCTATTATTTACTTTTACTTCTACATTCTATGTTCTATATTGTCTCACAATCAAACACAGTCACAATCAAATCATGGTTAACATTAAGCACTTGATTGAAACCAACTGGCTTCAAACAAAACCTGTGACCAAGTTTCAACAGTGGTATCAGAGCCCACGTTCTGATCCTTGGGGGAAGCAGTTGCAAAGAAATGCCAAACACACCCTAAACAAACATTACTTACAAAGGCAAACGCTCCCCAATACCCCACAGTGGCCCAAACATAAAAAACACATTTCCCCTAAGGGAAAATAGTTACTCAAAAAGAAAGTAGAGGAAGTGGTCTCATACAATTCCTTGAAAACAAAAAAACCACTAGTGGGAAGCAGTTACAAACAATTAGGAGAAACCAGTGGCTTGTTTAGAAGAATTAGGCATGCACGTTGTTATGTTTGTAAGAAAAGAGGGCATGTGTATTGGCAGTGCATGAATAAGGAGAAAGAAGTCATTACAGAAAGCAAGGAACCAAGTGTTATGAATTCTACAACAACTATGAAACCAGAAGTTCATGAAATCTTCAACTATGAACTAGAATGTGTACATGTTGCCACAGATTTCATGGTAGAAGGTTCAGATCAAGGGAACTGGGATGACATATGGTATGTTAGCAGTGTCTATAAGAGACACATGAGTCCCATGAAACATTTGTTCAAAAGAATGATACAAAGGTTCAAAGTAGAAGGGACAGAAGAAAGGGAAAAGAAATTTTTGATTTCTTATGGAATAGGAGAAGTGTATGTGGAGATAAGTGAAGGAAAGATGGTAGTGTCAAATGTACTTTTCACTCCTGAAATTACATTAAACACACTTAGTTTGGATCAACTAGAAGAGCAAGGGTACATGGTGAGTTTTGTGGACAACAAGTGTAGGGTGAAATACATGTTTGATAACATGGAAGAAGCAGTTGAACAAGAAAACATGATGTAACGTAAAGATAACAACTTTATCACACTTATATTGGTTGAGAATTGGTGACTTGATGAATATATGTATGTGTTTTAGAGAGAGAAAGTAAGATGAAAACTAGAGAGAATATTTTATATAAAACACACACTTACACACACAAGCACACCTTACAAATGAGAAGGTTTGTGCTTTAAATAGTGCCATCTTTGGAAGGATTGGGCTTGGGCTTGGACTTGGTTACATGATTGAAGAACAAGGCTTATCTAACATAACTTAACATATTAGCTTGCCAAGTCCATAACCCAATATTCTTAATTATACTTATTCTAACAAACGACACAAGATATTTACTTATGAGAATGACCATCACTTTTCTATAATTCTTAAATGCTAACAATCTCCCCCTAAGGGGTGGTCATTCGAATGATGCTCCACGTGATTAGGTCTTCTTTGTTCTTTGTCTTGAACTTTGTGTGTCGTTGTAGAATAGTCTTTATTCTTTGTTCCGTCATGCTTTGTGATCTTTGATAAATGACTTTACTTCGTTCTTTGTTCTTTGTTGTGGTTGATTCATCTGCCTTTTGTCACATCTTTGTCTTTGTAGGTTAGACGCCTTTCCAACATGCTCATACGTCTCTAGTCTTTGTCATACATACATTTGTTGTTCTCGTTCTTTCACTTTGATCTTTGTCACTTAACTTTGTAGATTCTTTCACATAACGTAGAATCTTTATTTGACATCTTCTATGCATCGATCTTTGGTGAGAACTTTCTTTGACTTTGAGATGTATGTATGAGCATGTGGAAACTAGTGTGGTGGTTGTACCTGCATAAAACAGTTAGCAATAAAATATCCGGTACTTACAGGTTTGGAATTAGAGTTCGTCAACAGCATAGTGTGAAGACTCCTTCTAATCCTTACCATGGACGTTCCTAATCGGATACCCCTGAAAGGGCTTACAAAGACATACCAAAGTACACCAACGATTAGGTGAGTCGCTGGAGATCACCCCACGACTGTAGACCGTTTGAAACCACCGAACACACTAAGCGTAATCCACAAGGAATCACTGAAGTGACCTGCTGTCAGGGCTGTTTGATTTTGACCCTGGCAGGATTTCCGTTCAATCATTCGAGAAATACCTAAGTAAATCCCTCATAAACGTTCAAGGCAGATTGCTAAGATCTGCGAAGGACTCGATAATTTACACTTAGTGTCCATTGANCCACCGAACACACTAAGCGTAATCCACAAGGAATCACTGAAGTGACCTGCTGTCAGGGCTGTTTGATTTTGACCCTGGCAGGATTTCCGTTCAATCATTCGAGAAATACCTAAGTAAATCCCTCATAAACGTTCAAGGCAGATTGCTAAGATCTGCGAAGGACTCGATAATTTACACTTAGTGTCCATTGATGCAAGACACTTAGTGTAGAAGATTTTTGTGTTCCTAAGAGATCTTTTGATGAATCTCGGGGCTCTAGACTCAATAAGTGCACATTTGGTTTCCTATGCGGAGGCATGGAGCAGAGGGCCTCCATTTCAATATCAACCATCTCTAAGAGACGGGTCGATAGATTACAATGGTTCCCCGTGAGAATGAAACAAGTATCTTTTGAGAGATACCCGAGTGGCTAGAAGGTTTAAGTGCAGTGCGTCACTGGGTCCATGACGTCTTGTTTTCAATACCGGTGTCACCTTAGTAACAACCAGTAGCATATGAGTTGAACCCGGTATCTGCCCTAAGGTTGAACATATGGAGGGCTATTTCATTTCACCCTTTTCATTACTTTTCTTTTTAATTCTTCAACCCCTTCTTTCTCCTTTCATTCTTTACTCCTTTTTACAAATCATACCTAAGGACTTCTAATTCTAATCTATTGGAATTGTCCTTGGGTAGGTCCCTCCGGCTCTGGCGGATCATAGGACGGTTTTTCCTAACCTTAGTCACCTTATATCACCATGACTATCCTATTGTTGCCATAAACCATTTGTTTGAAAAATCTTCTCAAAGTGTTTATGATAATGAAACATTTTTGTTAACACTTTGAGAGTTTTTGATTTCATTGAAATACTCCCCCTTCACATGTGCTCATAAGTTTTTACGATAAATTTGCACATGTTGGGTAGAGTTGGCACTTTTGAATTGATCAACTTTCATTGAACAAGACCGATTCGAGACACACTTTCATTGTAAAATTGTGTCTTTTCACCAAGTATATATAGTTTATGATCGAGTCTTTTAATATAAGTCCTATTATTTACTTTTACTTCTACATTCTATGTTCTATATTGTCTCACAATCAAACACAGTTACACAATCAAATCATGGTTAACATTAAGCACTTGATTGAAACCAACTGGCTTCAAACAAAACCTGTGACCAAGTTTCAACACTATTTACTTTACCCACGTTAAGCAACTATAAGGGCTCGTTTGGTTTGTAGGTGGGTTTACTGGTTTAGAATTGCATTTGGATTTGGATTTGGTTGGAAAAAAAATGTAGAAAGAGAAAATTATTTGTTAGTATAAAAATGCATTTATTTGTATTAATAAATTATAATAAAACACATATCTACAAAATAGAAAGTTACAAGAAACAAAGAAATATAATAAGATGTGTGGTTGACAAATTTAATGACAAAAAAATTGTATTGAATTGACAGAATCCAACAAAACCCACCGATGGGGGTAGGATTAAATATTTACCATGAAACATGTGTGTCAGACAAAAATGCATGCACCAAACAACTTACTTATTTAGGAAAGGGAGATGATTGGCACACTTCAATTTTTGATTGGGACACTCATATGTACAACCGGTTAAAGCACTGTACATCCATAGTACAACAGTTTAATGCACATGGAGGAGTGTCCCAATAAAAAGATGGAGTGTGCAAATCATTTCCCTTTAGGAAATGAATGAGCCCAAACCAGGTAAAACCCGGATACCAAACGAGCCCTAAAAGCATCAGGTAACACCGTTAACATCAAAAAGTACAGCTACATCAACATCCCCACTTTTAACACCAATATCTAAAAACACCCTTTCACTTATAACATTCATAACATCCATAATGCTAGGGGTGTAAACAAGCCGAGTCGAGCCGAGTACAGCCAAGCTCGAGCTCGACTAGGATACTAAAACTCGAGCTCGAAACTCGACTCGAGCTCGATCGAGCTTTAGATTTCGAGCTCGACTCGTCATATAAAACTCGAGCTCGAAGCTTGACTCGACCTCGATTATTTATGCATTTAAGTCTCGAATTCGATGAATACTCGGCATATCAAGCTCGGTTCGACTCGATTGTATGTGTAGGACCCCGTATACAACCTAAATCATAACCATAATCACCTAGATCTAGAGAGAGAAAGAGAGATGTAGAGAGAGAGAGAGAGTGGGAGGATCACTATGTGTAAAATAAAAGCTTGTGTTATTCCACAATGATCAACCAACCTCAAAGTGAGGTTATACAATACCTTATATAGGTGTGAAGTCTAGGGCTTTTGTTCTTTTACATATTTGGCCCTTAGACTTTCTAGTAATTGATAAATGAACATATAACTTCCTAAAACGCTTTCTAACGCAACCTATTACATGATTCTAGAATATAATGACCGACACTTCATAATATAAAAAATACAATGCTAACAATCTCACCCTAAGTGTTGGTCATTGAAGGTTGCGTGACGTCTTCATCTTTGTCTATAAACTTTAACATTCTTTGCTCTTGACGTCTTTAGAAAACATTTGATAAGTCATTGTTCAACGTTCATCGTTCTTTGTTCCTTCATGCTTTGTGATCTTTGTAATATGACTTTTCTTTGTTCTTTGTTGTTGTGGTTGTTCATCTGCCTTTTGTCACAGCTTCGTCTTTGTAGGTTGATCGCCTTTCCAACATGCTCATACATCTTTAGTCTTTGCCATACGTACATTTGTTGTCGCTGTTCTTTCACATTGATCTTTATCACTTTACTTTGTAGATTCTTCTTTTTGGCGTAGAATCTTTCTTTGACTGTTGCTTTCCTTTGATCTTAGTGAGAACTTTCCATTGACTTTGAGATGTATGTATGAGCATGTGGAAACTAGTGTGGTGGTTGTACCTGCATAAAACAGTTAGCAATAAAACATCCGGTACTTACAGGTTTGGAATTAGAGATCGTCAACAGCATATTGTGAAGACTTTCTCCAACCCTTACCATGGCCGTTCCTAATCGGATACCCTCGAAAGAGCTTACACAGACATACCGAAGTACACCCACGATTAGGTGAGTCGCTGGAGATCACCCCACGACTGTAGACCGTTTGGAATCCACCGAAAACACTAAGCGTAACCCACAAGAGATTACCGAAGTGACCTGCTGTCAGGGCTGTTTGATGTTGACCCTGGCAGGAGTTTCCGTTCAATCATTGAGAAGTACATAAGTAAATTCTCTCATAAACGTTCTGGCAGATTGCTAAGACCTGCGTAGGACTCTAAAGTTTACATCTGGCGTCCATTGATGTAGAACAACCAGTGTAATAATATCGTGTGTTCCTATGAGATCTTTTGATGAATCTCTTGGCTCTAGACTCAATAAGTGCACATTTAGTCATCGGAGGAATGGAGCAGAGTACCTCCTTTTCAATATCAACACACTCGGAATGAGTGGTCAATAGATTATGCAGGGTTCTCCGTGAGAATGAAACAAGTATCTTTTGAGAGATACCCGAGTGGCTAGAAGGTTTAAGTGCAGTGCGTCACTGGGTCCATGACGTCTTGTCTTCAATACCGATGTCACCTTAGTAACAATCAGTAGCATATGAATTGAACCCGGTGTCTGACCTATGGTTGAATATATGGAGGGCTCATTTCTTTTCACCCTTTCTCATTTCATTTCTTTTTAATTCTTCAACCCCTTCTTTCCCTTTCATTCTTTACTCCTTCTTTTAATCATACCTAAGGACTTCTAATTCTATCTATTGGAATTGTCCTTGGGTAGATCCCTCCGGTTCTGGCGGATCATAGGACGGTTTTTCCTAACCTTAGTCACCTTATAACACCATGACTATCCTATTGTTGCCATAAACCTTTTGCTTGAAAATCTCTCAAAGTGTTTATGATCATAAAACACATTTTTGTTAACACATTGAGAGTTTTGCACTTTTGAAATACTCCCCCTTCACATGTGCTCATGATATGTTAAGATAAATTTGCACATGTTGGGTAGAGTTGGCAC
The DNA here is from genome assembly GCA_014162995.1 of Artemisia annua. Lineage (NCBI taxonomy): Eukaryota > Viridiplantae > Streptophyta > Magnoliopsida > Asterales > Asteraceae > Artemisia > Artemisia annua. The sequence goes on from LBNU01000365.1 coordinate 51,053, forward strand.
TTTTGAATTGATCCACTCTTAATGGACATATACCCGAGGGACACGTTTACATTGTATAGTTAAAGAGATTCATTATCAGCTTTTAGGTGATAACTAGCTCTAGTAACTAACTTGAAGTTGTTAACATTCCTAAAAAGGAAGTTAGACCCGTCGTGGTAAACATCTAATTAAGAGTTTCTCGAAATGGTACTTTTCTACTTGGATAAATCCTTTCGAATACTAACATTTTGTTTCGTCAATTCGAGAGTCAATTCTGAGTCTAGTATAAGACTTTTATGTCTTTACTTACGAGCTCGAGATTCTGCCACAACTTTTGAATATTTTTGATCACATTTAATCACGTCTTCTCCCCCTCAAAAATAGCATATCATGATATTTTTGCTATCAATTGATTAAATACAAAGCATTTGGAGAGATAGACGGACTTTTTCGCATGAAATTTGGAACATTTTCATTTTCTTTTTATACTCCCCCTTAAAAATAGAACATTTTGAGTAGATGTATTCTTTTAAAGATTTGAGGGAGTAATATTTGGAGAAACTTTTCGCAATGTAGCACAAAATTAAGAAGACATTTTGATAAACATTTTAGTAAGAAGTCTTCTTATCATTTAGGATTGTCGCACAAAAATGTACAACAGTGTCCTTTCTTTGAAATCACGGGTTATACACTGTTATGTGTGCATAAGCCATTATGTTTTAGGCTAAGTGCTTAAGAGATTTAAAGCCTTTGTTTGATTAAGCACTTTCCTTTCTTTGAAGAACGAGTCCTTAGCTGAAATACTAAGAAGTCATCAATTAAGCTCGGGTTTCGTACTGAAGTATATGAAAGCCATAATGATTATGGATTAGACAACAACTTTTGGAACCCATTTAAGCACGGTGCCAATGGGTTTAGAACATTTTGAAATCCATTTGTAAGTTGTGTCAATCCGAGACAAAGAAGTTGAATTCCAACGAGGACTTAAAACTGGAGTTTCATTTTGAAATAAAGCTCGTGGAATCAACGGTGATTTAAAACTATTTTGCTTTTGAAATTTGTTTGAGAAACTCGGTGTCTCTCTTGGAGTTTTAAAACTTGAAGAAGAAGTTTTCCATCCATTTTTGCAACTCGGTGTTGCATTTCGAAAATTCGTTTTTGAGATGGATGGAAACCTTCCAGAATTTGGATTTTTCAAAGCAGAGCCATTCTTTTGTTGTAGCGGAAGCATGTCAGAGTATGAATATTTCAAATGTTTTGAACAGCTTTGCTTTGGTTTCCACATTTGCTTCACCGGAGTAAAACGAGAGTATGGAGTTTGAAAAACTTGATTCTTTACAGCATGAGCACTTGCAATTGAAACCTTTTGAGGAGTAAATGTTTCAGAAAAATTAGGTCTCTTTGAAAATTTCCTTCCTTTTTGCAAAGAATAGGTTGTAAACTGAGAAACCCTTTTCGAAAATGATTTAGAAGATTCACCCGTGTAAACCTTCTATGAAACACTTACTTGCGGTTTAGATTCGTTTGAGACATGAGATTTGCCTTTTGACCGGTTTAGAGCATCAAACTTTGCTTTTAAGGCATTGTATGAAGTTCTCAAATCATTATATTCCTTTTGAAGAGAAAGATTATCTTGGGATGCCAATTTTGATTCTAAAGAAGCAATTTGTTTCAAAAATTGATCTTTTTCGGCTTTAGAATCATCCGTTTTACGAGCCAATTTCCTTTCGAACTGAATATTTTCTTTTTCATCCGTTTTACGAGCCAATTTCAAACTTGGTCGTTTTGTTGAAAAAGTCAGTTTTAGCATCCTCAAAATCTTTTGTTTATGAGTCTATTGAGGTTGGTAAAACAAGTACCCCTATCGTCGAGAAAATTGATAAGCTTGAAAAGCTCATTATTGATGGGATAGGAATGCTTGTGGATGATAATGGGAAACCTGTTCCGGTGGTTGAGGGGATTAAGAAGGGTAATCCTTTCTCTAAGGTAGGTAATGTGGTTGTTTCGGATAGTGATGATGAGGTTCTTGAGCCAGACGATCCTATGAGTAGTTACTTGTCATCAGCTGGAGGACAAAACGAGCTTGAAGGTTATTTTTCTGATGATTATGCTGCCCAGGTTCTTGATTTACCTGGGCAATTGGAGGAATTTAACAAGATGTTTGATTTTAAGGTCCAAGGCAAATTGAGGAAGTAATATGCGATGTTGATTCGTGCATGTTTTTTCTTTCATGGTTGTTCTAGTTTTTCGTAGCTAGTTGTTCATTTATGGCATGTCATAAATGTTCTAGTGGTTGTTCAAGCGTTTGCTTGAGGTTAATGTGGTACTCCAGCCACATTCCATTGTACTTTAAAAGTTTATTTGGTTAATATATTTTACCAGGGTGGAGATCCCTTTACCCAAAAAAAAAAAAAGGTTTGGTATATGTCAAGTACGAAATATTAAAGTCCAATATGACGACACCTTAATTATTTTTAATTAGCTACGGTCTTTTGGCGAAATATTAAAGTCTAATCCTCGCCAACGCTTTTAGTGACGGTCTTTTGGCAAGGACCTTTTTACGGCGACTTATCCTCGCCAAACACTATTAGCGAAGACGTGTCCTCGCCAAAGAGCATAAAATGTCCTCGCCAATAGGGCCAAATGTTGTAGCGTACGTGGTTGTGTTTTTGTTTTATGTGGCAAAAACGACCTGGAAAAATAATAGCGGAATCAAAGCATTTCTCGAAGTTTGACTGAGGTCGACAAATCACTTCAAATACTTTATAATATAAACGAGACAACTATTTATTTCACATTTTCGCCGTAGATGTGGTCTTACAGTGCTAAAAAGTTCGTTAAAATAGATATGAGAAAAAGAAAAAAAATAAAATAATACGTGTGTCAAAATTTTTAATGTTTAGAGCATATCTCTACTATATATGCTAAAAAGTTCGTTAAAGATAGATATGAGAAAAAGAAAAATAATAATACGTGTGTCAAGAATTTTAATGTTTCGTGCATATCTCTACTATATATAAAGAGAAAACGAATTTAATTAAAAACTTTAAAAGTGAAAAATGTAAAATTAGTAATCCACCCCAACTATTTATTAACTTCCAATATTATACTTTAGAGTGTTTACACTTTACACCCATATATTTTATTTCCATAGCTACTTATAACTATTTAGTTCAGACTAATAAACAATATTTATGGCTATTTAATACATGAAATACTTAATCACAATTTCATAACTATAACTATTTGCTATTTTAAATGGGTTTGTCTAATGGGTGCCCTTAGGCAAGGTTTAAAGTGCTTATAAAAAGAAAGTTTGAGTTTATTAAATTACAAATCAGATTTAATTATGGTAATTTGTAAGTTTAATTAATGTGTGTTAAATATAATTCATAATATAAAAAGAAAATTTGTGTTTAATAAATGTATCTTAACCAATGCCCTCAGGGCATTGGTTAGACAATTCCATTTTAAATTTTCGACTCTATGCGCAGGTATTCGTCTAGTAACTATGAACGTCAATTATCACTCAAAGTAATTTGATTGTCGTTAACGTGCAGTAACATTTTTCCCCTTTGCTTTTGGAACTTTTGTTGAGAATGCACGTGAATAGTACCTGAATCTTCACATGATTTTGTGACTTTTGATAACCAATTTTAGAATAACTATCTATACGACATCGTGTGCATCGTGTACAAAGTAGTCTTAACTTCACGGGAGAAATATGAAGTGAAGCTTTGACATCTCCTATTCTACTTTTCTTTGACATATATCTTGACTATTACTCAAATATTTACGGAGTAATTAACATATAAAAAGCAAATAAGCAATGGCAAATGCCGTTCAAAAAAGAAAAAAAGAAAAGCAATGACTAATTGAAACAAGTGGCCATGAAAAAGCAAAGTCGTCATTAGCATCTTTTAAATAGTAGCTAATAGACCCATAGAAACATCATATCAAAAATGAACAATATTAACAATTTGATCACAATTTTATTTTGTGATAAGAAAATTTTAAAATTTTCAGTTTATTTTAAAACTTTAAATATCTATATGAGGTAGGAAATGAGATTAGCAAGATTACCTGTAACATTGAACCCATGCAAAGATCGTTATATTAAGATGTTTTTCATGCAACAGTCATGACTCATGACTTTAAGTCTTTAACATATCCTTAGTCATATGATATCAACTATGAATCGGTAATTGTTTTACATAATACCAATTAAGGAAGCTAAATGGCATTTGGCGTTTCATTTGTTTCAGGTTTTTGTTAGCTTCGATATGATCATCTGCGCGCCCCCACGTTATGTTAGACTTGGCTTATTGCTACTATTACTGCAGCCGTACCAAAACATGGCTTAAAGCTAGCAAATGCGAAAGTGCGAAAAATTATAGAATTTAGATATACATCCTTGTGAATGTCCTTTTTAGGAAAAAGAATCATTACTCGATTTGCACAAAGAAAAAAATCGAAAATATAATTTTTAAATACTACAGTAGTCTACTTGCGGCGAGAAAAATGCAAGATATTGATGCCACGTGGGACAACTGGAATAGATGACATGGCGACCAAAAACGGCTTTTCGGAGCCACCAAGGGCTGCTTGCATGAGGCTTTTATATGACCTCGTATGAATTTGTGCCACCTAGACAGACAGGATCGTCTATTAGTCAATACAAATCTAAATCTCAAATCACAACGATAATGACTCAATAATAAAATACCAAAGTTGTAAATATGTGTTAAAAATGTGCGTTAAAATGATAATGACTCAATAATTACTATATATATTATTTACCAAATGAAACGACGTCGGGTAGTATGTTGGACTCCACGTTTTTTTTTCAGCCCGTTACCACGACTCAGGCCCATGTCCATTCTTTGTGTGTACTTTGCCCCTCCACATCACATACATTTCCCGAGTTTTCCAGATAACACTTTTCCACCGCCTTTATGATAATCTCAAAGTTTCCAGCTCAGGCATACCCCTGAGATCGTCAAAATAGAAGAACGAAGGTTTTCATTTTGGAGTTATGGTATCGATTATACCAGGTGAACATGCGTTTGGGTTTAGTTGTATTTAATTTTGTCTGATTTCAGATTTAGGGTTTATGTCAAAAATTAGGGGTCATACTTTTTCTCTTTAGATTAGATGGATTATGGGTTTATTTGTATGATTTATGTGTTGTAGGGCTGATCCCCGTGTGCAGGCTAAGAAAAATATGAGGCTCGATGTCCTCATTTGCGATTGTCATGAATTGTGATAGAGGGGCTGCAATTACAAGGGGAAGTTGAGTAATTGTGTGCATAAATATATATGTTTTTCATAGAAATCACCGTATGCCAATATCCACTGTGTCTGATGAAGGTTGATATGATCATCCTTCGGTGTCCCAAACAACTTCACTTTCTGTTGTGTAGCCATCCAGCATGCCGAATCATATCCTTGGACTACTGTTTCACCCGTGCTGTTCCCTGAAGATGCAATCACTTCCCGTAAAAACCAAACTAGTCATCTGATGCAATTACCCCTCATTGACTGTTCTCCTCTTTTGTTTGATTATCTTATCTGTCTCTCTTTCAATCACCTCAGTTTCCTTTAACAGCCTTCTCTTTCAAATTTGCCTCTTGGTTCCTTTAACTGCTTCTCTCTTTCAATTTGCTCTTGCTTCTCTCTTTCAATCTCCTGCTCTCTTTCCGTTTCAGCTTCTCCAATCTCATTGAATTCAAGCTTCCTCAGCTTGCCAAGCATGCTTTTCGCAGCTTCACCCATGTTATCTGATGCATGTAGTTCTGAAGGTCTTATAACTACCCAAAATTTTCCGTAAAACGCGATCGTTAAACTCTGACTGGCTCATTATCCAAGGGTTAAAGATACTTTGAAGTTGAAGTTTGAATTCACCTTTAAAAGCTTCCTTGCAGTTACTCGGAATGAAGTTCGTTCCTCTTTCAAGCTAGCATTTCAAGTTGATTCCAGGTTTTGGATGAGTTTTCTTTTTGAAATTATGAAACGAACTCTTACGAAGTATTCAAATGCCTGATCGAACCTTGAGTCATAACCATGATGTACATAATGACCCTTCACATATGTGACTTGAGACATTAAAAACGGCTTTCATTGAATTTCTTTCTCCTATTTTGTATTTCCGTTTCCATTGACATTCTTATGTGTGAAAAAGTTGTTGTTGGATCTTTGGATAGACGTAGGTTGTTGTTGAAGATTAGATTTGATGAAACTTTGAAAATCGTGTTGGTTATTTTGTGATTTCCGTATTTTTCCCTCCCAAAAATTGAACGTTGAAATTTCTAGCCCCAAAATTTTGAAAATCACTAAAGAAATGCATTCTAAAGTGCACAAAAGAAATTTGAGTTTTTAAAAATTTTGACACCAAATTTTACCGAAAAAATTTGAAATTTTGGCTACAAATTTGAATTTTTGGTCAAAATTTAACACGTTAATACACCAAAATTTAAAATCTCGCCGCGTAAAAATTGAACGTTTTAATCTCCTGTAGAAAAATTTGATTTTTCTTTTTTCTTTTTTTTTTTTTTTTTTTTTTTTTTTTTTTTTTTAAATGG
>LBNU01000365.1:72334-87144 GCA_014162995.1 Artemisia annua
GGGACTAATCACACCGCCCCAGATAGTGTCATGCCATCGGTGCCTCGATGACACGCCCATGGTACCTCCATGAGTAGTTAGTAAACTCGGGCATCAGAACAGAACATATCAGAACAAACAAAGCAAGGCTATCCATAACAGAATGCTCCCAGAGCATAACATAACAGAATGCTCCCAGAGCATAATATAACAGAGTCTCATAATAATTAGTAATCACATAATCATAATCAAAGTGGATAGCAAATCAGAATCAAATCAGGGGAATCATAGCAAAGGCTCATATCAAACGAATCATATCAAAAGGAATCATAGTAAAGTCAAGGATTTAAAGTCATGAGAAGTCCCTATTGAAAAGGGAAGAATATCTGTACCTTAAACCGCAAATGCAAAACACACCAGAAGACACAAAGATCAAAAGTTACTCCTCTTTCAGCGAATCTACACGAATTAATGATCGGCTTATTATTTATAAACTCATTATAAATCAGATTACTTATTTTAGGTTTCTTTCTATTTTTAGAAACTTTTCATTTATAACAGCTTCCCGATTTAGCATGATTAACCTTTTATGATTATAATTAATAATTAAATAAGCTAAATGTTCGAATTAATCATTATCATAGATTAAATTCCAATTATGCTAATTTATAATAGTTCGGGGTAAAAAGTGTCATTATTATAGAGTTTAGGGCTNTCAGAACAGAACATATCAGAACAAACAAAGCAAGGCTATCCATAACAGAATGCTCCCAGAGCATAACATAACAGAATGCTCCCAGAGCATAATATAACAGAGTCTCATAATAATTAGTAATCACATAATTATAATCAAAGTGGATAGCAAATCAGAATCAAATCAGGGGAATCATAGCAAAGGCTCATATCAAACGAATCATATCAAAAGGAATCATAGTAAAGTCAAGGATTTAAAGTCATGAGAAGTCCTTATTGAAAAGGGAAGAATATCTGTACCTTAAACCGCAAATGCAAAACACACCAGAAGACACAAAGATCAAAAGTTACTCCTTCTTCAGCGAATCTACACGAATTAATGATCGGCTTATTATTTATAAACTCATTATAAATCAGATTACTTATTTTAGGTTTCTTTCTATTTTTAGAAACTTTTCATTTATAACAGCTTCCCGATTTAGCATGACTAACCCTTTATGATTATAATTAATAATTAAATAAGCTAAATGTTCGAATTAATCATAATCATAGATTAAATTCCAATTATGCCAATTTATAATAGTTCGGGATAAAAAGTGTCATTATTATAGAGTTTAGGGCTCAAAATGAAAATTATAACATCACATGCGAATTTTAAGTATAACCTATACGTACACTTATTTCCATCCCAACACTACAGATTTTAGGTATAAAATAGATAGACCATTTTGCATGCAAGCCGAATCGAACCGCCATAATTTTCTTATAAACCAATCGCATATGACTTACTTTTATATATATTGACTCCAATACAAATCGTGACACCACCATTATCCCAGTTTAATAAACCGAAGCACATCGATTCGAAACACATGCATGCATATCTTATATATCAGTTTTGTTCAAACAGTTTCAAGACATGATTTAAACATATTATCTAGGTCGAATGATTTACAATTTGAAACCGAATTTTAAATAGACCGAAAACAGATATAGTACGAGTTAGATAAGCTTTCGAAAACGTTGCATTCATTTCCTTTTTATTTCAGCTCGATAAAACATTCATATATTAGATGGAATTTAAGACAAATCAAACGGAAATATACGAGTCGAAAAGGAGTCAAAAAGCACCATGAACAGATCTATTACTTTAGGTTCTTCAAATCATTGTACTATGTGATATTTAACTGAGAAAATGCATGCAATCTTTCTTTTATCTTTAGCTCGTATAAACTAGGTTCAAAATGTGTTTAGGTCGTGTAAAAGATAGATCAAAGCCTTCATAGTACATGAGTCAAATCACAGCAGGTAGATCAAATAGCTTTAAGGTTTCAATCATTATTTCATGTGTTCCTTTTATCATTTCATGCGATTTAATTATCAGTTCATGCGACTAGTAACTCATATACATGCAGGTTATACTATACGATTCATAGTAGTGTTCATGTGACAAGTTTATACGTATACATATATGTATATCTTAGCAGATTCTTATTAGTTTTTGTGATATGTTTGTAGGCGTATAAGATCTCAAACACAAAAAGAAAACAAAAGAACAAGGATGATACAATATACCCTAGTCGTGTGCTCGGATGAAAAGAAGAACAAGAAACCAAAGATCAAATGAAACGAAGCCAAAGCACAACCCAATACCCCTCGAATCAGAAACATACACAACCTAGCAACTCCTTCTTGAACCAGAAATACACAATCACCACACCCCCTTTATCGCGATCCAAAATACAGCCTCTTTGCACCCTTCTTCAGCTCGCACCAAACAGAAAACAATGCAGCCAATTTGTATTTGTTTCTAGGTTTTGTGTGTGATGAGAATATGTAAAAGTTGTTGAAGAAATGAAGAGGAGGGGAGAGATATAGGGGTGAGTTCTGCCGAGTAATATGGGAGACCAAAACAGATTTTTACTTTCAAATTACAAGTGTATCTAGACCCTTCTTGTTTGCTAAAATATTATGTACAAGTTTTATTTAATTTCGGTGCTATAAGGAACATATTAGACGTTTTATATTTTGGCTAGGAACCTGAATGTGTCAACTTAACATGTCATAGATTATAAATTCATATTATGTAGCCTTCCAAATATTGACGTTCCAATACTTAGGTTATATTCACCAAACTTAGGAAAAATTCAAATTATATAGGAATTTAGGGAAGAAGGATTTTCGGGTTTTACACAATATGTATGAATCGTCGTCCTGGAGTAGAAGAAAACCGGAGTGCTTAAGAACATGAACATTTTGTTGCAAAATAGTAAAAGGCAAAAGCATAAATTTACAAATGCGATATAACCACTCCTCTATCACAAACCTAGCTTGACAATATTTTTCCAAGAACACTAAAAAATGGCATAAACTCTCCAAATTAAACGAAAAGATGTCAAATATATGAAGTCAATTGTACCACAGGGTCCAACGAGTGTTGTCAATGATCCTCACAAAATGTAAAAGAACTCAAATTTCTGTATCAATTGGACTTCAATTATCGTTCATCATACGTATAAGTTGATTCTTGGTAGCCTATTACGTGAAACTTGATTACTAATTGAGGACCACTAATTTACAGTTTGAAAAATAGTACCCCTGGGAGTAAGTCCACAATGGCCATCTTACAAAATGTAAAAGAATTCAAATTTCTGTATCAGTGGTTCCACACTTTGATCCTAGTTTTCATACCCCTGGGTTTATTGGGTCTTTTGGTAGAAAAGAAGTAGATTGTCGAACCAAGAGAAGCCGGTATATCAAGAGACTTCAGTTAGAAAGATGTAACTTCGGCTCAAAAAACAATTATGACCCGTCAATTTCGAGCCATGTAACAATGCATAGACCATTTCACCCGGAGTACCCTTTCTTTCTTTTGATTATCAGGATATAACGGTCTATGTTTGGCTAGCAATGGGTGAACTCATATTGATGGGTCAAAATGGTATCAAGTTTTGAAATGGTTTTTCTAGGAATAATTTATGTTGAAATACTCCGTTAACCTATACTTGGCTAATACACACAATTCCATATAATAATCAAATAAAACACGAGTCAAACAGTTAAAAACATAACCAAAACTTCAATTCACTCCAACACAAATCCAAACACTATCCTTCAACCAAAGACCTCCCTAACCACCAAAACCATATAAGGTCCTTCCTTGCCTCTTGAGCGCGTACACAACATCCATAGCAGTCACAGTCTTCCTTCTGGCGTGCTCAGTGTAAGTCACAGCATCTCTAATCACTTTACGGTGTCGTTTTGCTCCTCCTTTCCCTAGCCCCTTTCCTCCCTTCCCACGTCCTGACATTTTTCTTTTTATGTTTTTGTTTTAATTATAAATGAAATTTGTTTGTTTACTTTGAATTTGGAGAAAAGGGTGGGTGGGTCTTTACATGGTGGTTGAAAGTTTCTTGATCGTTGGATTAGAGTGAATAAAGTTTGTGGATAACCGTTAGATGGTGATCCGTGTGCTTGGCAGATATTCTTTTGATTGGTGGATTAAGTGTTGTCACGGATGGTAAAGCATCTCATCCTATACATGATATTTGAAAATGCATTCTACTACCCTCATATACAATCAACTTGTCAAACATTATTTTCTACTACTCATTAGTGATTACTGAATTTACTAGATTAAAAACTTACTCCCTCTGTCTCAAAATTATTGTCATGAGACAAAAATAACACGGTTTAATAAAAGTAAGGGCTTGTTTGTTAAATTTTTTTATTAAGTCATGTTTAATTAAGAGATGACTTAATGCAGACGCCCTCAGTTTTATTGCTTAATATTTTTAGTCATCTTTCCCTATTAAGTCACAAACAAACAGTTTTCATATGACTTAAAGAATTCAGTTTTTTTCATATTAAGTCAATTAAGTTGTATTCAAACACCACCTAAGACTAATACAATTTTCAATCACTCAAATAGAATATTCTTCCACTATATTCCCTATTTATTACTTAAAATGGAAAGTGGACAATTAATTTGAGACACCCGAAAAAAGAAATATGGACCATTATTTTGAGACGGAGGGAGTATCATTTTACTACTGTAAAAGATATATTTAGTCAAACCTATAACAACAACAACAACAATAAACCAGGTGGCCTAGTGGTAAAAGGGATTGTGACTATCACTCTAAAATGTGTGAGGTCTCAAGTTCAATTCCAACTATGTGTGAACAACCTTAAGTGGCCACGCCAACTTCCTGAAAATGGAGGGCTTTTCTTGGTTTGATTTGTGTGGCGGTGGGTTCAAACCCGGTAAATTAGTCGACCAAAAGNTAATAGTATACATTTTGTTCATTGTAACTCAGTTTCAATCGTGCGTATTAAAAGCAATCACGTTTTTATTTATTTTAAGGTGATGTAGATATTAATAAATGATAATAAATGTATTGTATTTGAAGAAAAAATAGATAAGATGTAATCTAATGATAGGCTGTAATATGGTCAATCTTAGCGCATCACCCAATTGAACACGTGTGATAGTTAAAACATGACTACCACCACCATGCGTGGTGGTGGATATTGTGCACTTGTGTGGTTAGACACTTGATCAAACGAGATGCACAAGCTCATTTATTCATCAGCTTTTTTCAACATTCATTGATATTAAAATAAAAAAGAAAAAAGTAAAATTGTGTATGGCTTTTGTGTAAGGTGGAACTATTAAGGGGCAGAGAGGGGGTCCCCCTCCCCAAAAAACGTGTAGCAAGTATTATCTATTTATATAATCCACGTGTAAAACGACGCCGTTTTGCACAGGCTTTTCCTGCCTTTTTTCTGGGCCAAAACTGATCTATCGTACTGATCCATTAATTATCCTTACGATCCATTTATGCCAATGATAAAAACCCAGAACCTAAATCATTCCACAAACCTAGAACATTCCACTATCTCCGCACCGCAAAAGCTATTTTCTGCTGTTGACGATGATCATTGAAGGATGGGGAAGTTGAAGCTATTTTCTGCCGGTGATGATGATTGTTTAGGTATTTTTTGAAGTTCTTTTGTTAGATCTATATATTTTCGAAGCTTAGCAGGTAAGCTAGATCCAGAATCTTCATCTCATCCACAAGTTACCATCAACACACACACACCTGCAAGAATCAGACTGGAAAAAACAATGACACCTTGTCGTTCCAGTGGTACTGTCTTCTTTTTGTTTTTCCCCTAATTTAAGATCTAATAGTTTCTTTTTTGAGGTGAGTGGCTTTTGTTATATTTTTGTTTCTTGAATAATTTAAACCGATGTATGTGTTGTATGTGTTTTGATGATGTCGGTTTATGATTGGTTTTTTGGGTGGTGAAATAGGGTTACCGCCAACATAGAGCATGTGCCAGAGGGTTTTGTTATTAAGCTCATGACGAAAAAGGCTAAAACTAAAGTAAGCAACCGTTTGGGATTGCTTATAGCTTTCTAATAATGAGGAACTTTCTTTTTTTAAGTTTACGGTGTAATTTATTTATTTATTTATTTATTTTTTTTGTATTTTTTTTAATGTAATGATACTGTTGTTCATATGCAGCAGCTCCATAATCGAAAAAGGACCGTTTGCTCTATCGGTAGCAGGAACAATAACTGGGAAGACGTCGTATGGTGTGGCAAGAGATGCGGCTGTGGCGTCGGAGAATGTGATGAGAGTTCATGGTATGGTGACTGATTTAATCCTCTCAGTGAGCTATGAATATATCCTGAGAATTTTTTTTTCCTTTTTTTTTTTGTTGATTATATGATCCGTTTTAATATGATATGTGTTATGTAATTCTTTAGCGAATAATTGTAAGATTTGCTGATGGAAACAAATAATATTAGAGGTACTAAAAATGGTTTCTTAACACCAGAGGTACTAAAAATGGTTTCTTAACACCAAGAATTATAGCCAAGAATTATAGATATGCATATTTGTAGCCGCTTTCATATTCTTATACGCTTTTATTGTAAATGTATGCTCTTCTTTTGTTTAATCTACCAATAGATGATACTATTGACCGTCGAATTACGGACAGGTGATACCTAGCTTCAAATAAAAAATGTATTAGTAGGCTTAATGTTGCGAAATGATTAAATATAGTTTAATTTCGATCAATTAGTATGTAAAGCAGGAGTTTGCGTATTCTTTGGCTATGGTAGCTGATTTACAAGCGAATGCATTTTGCATATGTGCCTGCTAAGGACGTTTGGTTGTGGGTTGTTTTGCTGAGTGTTTGACAAAAATGTATCATTTAAGGATTTCACATGTAATAGATATCCTAAATAATCAAACTGAAAACTATATGCATGAAGTGGTTATAGTAGTTTAGATGTTTAATTTCATCATTTAGGCGTTACGTCGTTAAAGATCTCAGTACTGATTTATAAGCATAAAAATTAGCAATCCCAACTACCCTCTAAAAAACTAGCATTATATTGAATATGAGTACTAAGTAATTTTTTGACAGGTGGCATTGGCATCTGTTGCAGGGCCTTTCATAGGCAGAGTAAGCGAGGCTCGATTAGAAATGTGGCAAAGGAATTTATGGACAGTGAATGCCACGAGGCTGGAGCTTGAACCAGATAGGACTGGACCTAAAAATGTTGTCTTACAAGGTTAGTATTTGCTTTAAGGCACAAATAATCAAGTCTACAGGTATTTGTAATAATACCTAACTGTGGAATCAAATACCTGTTGAATACATATTTCCTGAAACTTCTCTATCTTCCCACCAGTACACGTTTACGGTTTACTACTGACTGATACTTCATGTAACCACCTATAAAATCTCATCACTATCATTCCCACTACAAAATACCTATATCAGGTATTTCACAAGTAAATTTTTGCTTTTATGTGCATTCATTACCTGCATGACTCTCTATACCTGCTTACGTATCTACACAAGCAGGAATAGAGAGTCATGCAGGTAATGAATGCACATAAAAGCAAAAATTTACTTGTGAAATACCTGATATAGGTATTTTGTAGTGGGAATGATAGTGATGAGATTTTATAGGTGGTTACATGAAGTATCAGTCAGTAGTAAACCGTAAACGTGTACTGGTGGGAAGATAGAGAAGTTTCAGGAAATATGTATTCAACAGGTATTTGATTCCACAGTTAGGTATTATTACAAATACCTGTAGACTTGATTATTTGTGNAAATCTTTACCATAAGCTACCACCACTTAGTATAAGCTTCTTAGGACTTAATCCTATCCACTAAACACTCATAGGACCCTAATCTAAGCACTAAACCCTAAGCTAGACCCTAATCTCTCACTAAGCAAAATTAGGTTATAACTAAACATAACTTAACCCTAATCCTAAAACTAAGTACCCTAAGCACCTCAAACACCTCAAGCACCTAGCCTAGTTTCTTACCCACCTCCTTGGCACTACCAAGCACCCTAGAACACACCTTACAAGTAGGTGCATCACCTACTTGTCACCACCTTCCTTAGTCGGCCAAACCACCACCACAAACACCCTACGCCCCATTCTAGCCCACCTTTGTCATCCTGCTAGCCACCATGAGTCACCACTAGCTGGTACTAGTCACCACCCCTCCTCTTGCCACCACGACACCCAAAACTTGGTCACCAAGCATAACGAGGGCTATAAATACCTTCGTACCCCATTCCTTTCCCAACCACACCATCACACTTCTATACCTTAAACTTTATGTAGTTAGTAGTAGTAATAAGTACCTTGTAGCCTTATAATTCGAGTGCTAGAAGCCTAGAAGCCTTGTCGAAATCGTTTTGGCCTAGAAAACCCTAAAACCCCACGCTAAGCCCTTTTCTTGTCAAGTAAGCTTAATTTTTGATTCTACTAGCTTTATTACGGTACTATGATAGTTATAGGTTGCCTTAGATCATATTAGAACCATTGCCTAAGCCTTGATCACTAAAAACTAGCTCTTTACATTTTAAAACCCTAATTATAGTTGAATTGATTTTTACATGCTATAAGCCCTTTCCATAAGCTATAAGCTAGTTTAGGAAACTTAGATAAGCTAATATTAGTTAACCATAAGCTAGGAAACCTTTTTGTTTTATAAGAAACCTTTTTCTTTGTTTTTTGTTTCATCATCAATCAGGATATCAAGCTCCGTGGTGTTAGCAAGATCTAGGTCTATTGGGCAGTGATTTACAACGTTGCTTCCTTTATTAGCTTTTTTGTAACGGAAGTTGTTCATGCCCAATTGTTCTCCAAACTGAGAAACTTATGCATGTGTCTAGGGACCGGTTGTTTTTCTCTCATGTTATGACCTTATTTCTTTCTGGCCAGAATGAGATGGTCATCGAATTAGGTTGCATTGTTGTTGCTACCATTTTACTAGGTTTGGTGAAGCTCTGCCACATGCATCAATTGAGGCACATACCTATCAACACCGCTAGGGTGAACATGCACATGATGCAGATGCAGATGCTTGACAATGAACTCATTGGCTAGATCGAGGCGGAGTGGGGTGGTGTTGACTTGATAAATGATACGTGCACTAGAGACCAAGTCAAGATTATTCATGCACCATCTCCATTTAGTTGACATGTTCATGAATTTAGGAGAAAGAAGTGGTTTTCCACAGTTGCATTAGTTACTCACGTTTACATTTCTAGTCAAGTTTTCTTCCTAAAGTTTAGCTTAGTGGTTTAGCTTTCTGTTAGTATTTAAAATTTTAATTCTTGCATGAAGTAATATATTAGAAAATTGGCTCAAAGTCACTTGTTCCTTTTCTCTTTTTCTTGGAGATTGACTGCCTCAAGTAGTCCCTAACATAACAAACAATGTGTTTTTTTATCTTTTTCTTTCCCTTTACGGGATTAAATCAAATTTGTATGATCTTATTTTCTATCTTAACATCTATGTTTATGCTTTAATTAATGTTTGGTGCTATGAAAAAATGTGGATAGGTTTACGACAGTTTGGATGAAGAGTTTTACCTTTCCAAAAAGATACTTATAATCTGATCTTTTAAATGCTGCATTCTTTGACCACAATACTCCTCTTGGTACCATTTTTGACACTTTATTCCACCAAATAATGCTTCTTTCAAATGATTCCAGTATCCATATCTATAAAATGGTAACAAATGCTTCAAATTAAGTGAAAAAAATACCATAAGTAAGTGGTAAAGCGTATATTGATAAAAATTACTAACCTTGAAAGCCCAAACGAAGCCTGAAAGCGTATATGTTGGAACAAAATTGCGGTCTTGTTAATACCTTCAAGGAATTTATACATGTGTTTATCAGCCACGTCCAAAATTTGATCATACACATGTATCCAAAGATACTCCCCCCATGGAAAAGCATCCCAGTCATCAAGGTTTTCAATCAATCGGAAGAGTGTATCATCAACTTCTTCGACCAATAATCTGCCCATAAAGATAACCTCCAAGGCTAACAATAGACAAAGACGCGTTGCATCTTCGTTGTATATAATACCAGATGCCCGTTCATCTTCAATAAGACCAATAATATCTAAACTGGTGACCTTTTTACGTACATGGTTTGGGAAAACCCTGTTCCTAAAATTGAGACGTCCTGACTTATATGAGCTAAAACTTACATTTCCAAAACGAAAACTAGTGATAAGACAAAATTCAGGTCTGCCGAAATGTATAGGACGTTCTTCAACATAATATACAACGGGCATATCATAATGAGCGTTACTCAGACAACATTGTTTTTGTAACATATAATCTATCATATGTGGTTCGTGATCAAAATAAGAAAGGTCCAACCATTTACCAAAACAAGTAGCCCGAAACAACTTCCTACGTTTTTTTATCCAATTTGGATTTTATTAGAGAAAACTAATTCGGTTTACTTCTAATGATGGGTTTAGCTTCATAGTTCTAAAATAACAAAAAAAAAAGCTTATCAAAAACCAGAACCCTAGTAACCACCACATGTAGTATATTTACAATAATAAGTACAACCAAAACCAACATAGCTTAAAGACTCAAAGTTTGAGTAACCTAATGGATCTGATGAAACAATATTTAGTTGCAAACTAAACTATGAAAATTACAGCAAACAATATTTGGTTGCAAACATAAAAAACGACATTACAGCAAACAAATATGCACACATGTCATGTATAACAATATATGCAAATATAAAGTATTATCAATGTATGAATACGAATATGATTTACAAAATTTATAGTATAATGGTCGAAAAAAGAGTATACATACCCTGATATGAAACATTATTAAGATTCTTTTAAGGTTACAAGATTACAATTGGAGAAGATGGGTCTTGGTTTGTGAGAGTATAGCGGTATTTTGTGATAAAAAGTGAGAAGAACAAAGGGCGTCCTTAGTTGGGAAAATAAAAAATGTCGCTTAAATATTGTTACGTCGCTAAAATCTTTTATCAATTCGCTCAATATTTCAGCTAAAAAAATGTTTAAAAAGTATTTTAAAACGAATTATAAAAATATTACTTTTTGTAAAGGTACTGAAAAAGTTTGATGGGAAAAGTACAAAAAGTTGACATGTTGTGAGTCGCTTAAAGTTTTTCTCTAGGTTGCTCAACCTTGGGAAGGGGCAAAAAGATTAAAATAATAATATACGAAGTTTGACTATTTTGAAACAAAAAGACAAAATAGAAGGTCGCTCAAACTTTTAAAAGTCGCTGGTGATAAGTAGCTCAAAAGTTACCCTTACTTGTTCCTTACAAAAATAATTAGGCACTACTTTTTTTAGTGCCACATGTCGATTTTTTATTAAGTGCTCTAGTCGCTTGGGCCATTTGAAGAAACCAACCAAAGTGGGTCTAAAAAAACCCGCACAACTGAGCGACTGGGCCCAGTTTCAAAGTTAGCCCTAATAATTAACGTTTATATTCTCTCAGGTATACGAACGATTATTAAGATGTAATTAAATTATTTGGTGGTCATGAATACATAGTTTGCTAATTTCGTAAGAAATGTGATTATTTATATCCATTACGAGTGACACTTGTGTATCTTCTTATGATGGTCGCATGTTTTGATCATATTGATAATTTTTTTTCAGTAATCAATGAATTTACTGTTATTGTGTTAAAGAAAAGTAGTACTCCTTTATTAAGCACAACTGAATTTAAATTCTCGCAAGAACTAGCAGGGTACCCGCAACGCTACCCTAAATAAAAATTTTCGGTGAATCATGTATTTTAGTTTATTATGTTCTTTTTGACAATAAATTTACGGATATCAAGAATTTCGTATAGCCCGTGCCCGTTCGGGCTCGAACCCTTTGGCCCGTGTTTAATTTGGTTGTACAATATGCTTAATAATTTGTATTTTTTATGTGGGGTGTTTTAACAACTGTATTAATTGTATTTATTGACCAGTTAATTAATTGACTACATTAAATAGCATTAATGTGGTGTTTTGTTGTACACTATGCTTCTTGTCTTGTACGTCTGAAAATTATGTGCATTAAAGTGTTGTACACTATGTTTCTTTTCTTGTAAGTAGTAGTCATTATAGTCATTAATAACATTGATCACTTTAATAGCATTAATGTTGTAAGTTTGAAAATAGGGTAAAATGCAAAAATGGGACCGAGACAAAAAGTAGCGCAAAAAAGACCAACGTTACGCAAATTTGCAAAATTGCCACCGAGAGGCATTTTCCGTTAACTTTCGCGTTAAGTGCCACGTCCATGAGGGTAGTATCGTCATTTCAAGGTCCTTTTTTATCTCCCGCCAACTTTCGGGGGACTATTTTTGCAAACAACGTAAACTATGTATGTAAAGCAACTAGATTAATTGTGACATGACCTCAATGGCTAATTGGCAAGAAGAAGGAGGAGGGGAGTCCTAATCCGAGTACAGTTACTGGAATAAGGAAGAGGGGAAGGCCTGTTGGGACTGGCAAGAAGAAGAAGGAGGATGGCAAGAAGAAGAATGATGGGTGTCCTAATACGATTACACTTACTGAAAAAAGGAAGAGGGGAAGGCCTGTTGGGACTGGCAATAAGAGGAAGGTGAAGGAAGAGCATACGGATCTTGGTATGTTAATGTAGTATACTTCATTTGTTTTCCTTTTTAAATTTGTTTATGTAGGCTGCTATGATATGTTTGATAGACTTTTATATGCATCCCCTTTGCTAGGTTTAGGATAACAGAGTATTATGTTTTTAAGTAGGCTGTTAGAATACCATAAGTGCAGGTGTTTGACATTACTAAAGTACTGCTATAGAGAGTGTCTGGCATTACTAAAGTACTGCTACAGTTACTAAGTCTTCACATTGGTTATAAGTAAGTCTTCACATTGGTTATAACTAAACTACAACTGTGTGGTGAGGTTTCAATTTAAGTGATTATGTCTTGACAGTGTGTTACTTTCATTGCCTATTAAAATGATATAAGTAAGTCTGCACTTGTTGTAGCAACTGTAGTAGCTCGTTAGACTTGAATAGGGTGTTACTTTAGTTGACTATTGACGTTTGAACTTAAACGGTGGCAGGTTTAGTTACTTATGCGGGTGAAGTTGTGTTCAGCATGCACAATAATGGAGTCTTTGAATTTGGTCCATTGAGGTATGTACAAGGAAATGTTTCTAGACTTTGTGGGTTTGTATCTGATAGACAAATCTTTAGCCTTGGTTTGGATGATATTTTTGCAAAAATTAAGGGAGATAAATGGGCTGTGTTCTTTTGTTTGCCTGGCAAGTCGTTAGAAGAAGGTTTGAAGCTGATTCACACAGACAATGATGTGCATACAATGATCGAACTAGGTTGTCGGTCTGGTTTTGTAGACTTGTTTGTTGCTAACACAACAGATGTTATCTCAATACTATTTAAAAAACATTGATTCAAAGGGTGAAGGTGGGGAGGTTCTCGGATGGGCAGAAGAAGATGCTAGCTTGCGGTGCTCTAGTACTTCAACTCCTTTTAGGAAATAGCACTTCAAAACCTTATAGGAAAGTGGAAGATGCTGATGCTTCAAAACCTGAATCCAGGAAGCAAAAAAGAGGGTCAAGAGGTCTATGGATAAGGGAAAAGGAAAGATGGTTGACGAGGCTGTTATTGTTACCAGGAACAAAACGGCTGGTATTGTCATTAGAGACGGTGGTTCTATGAAGAACCCAGCAGGTGTTGGTTCAGTGAATGTGGGAGCAAGGGGTGGGGGTATTTTGAGACCAAGAATCACTAGTTGCGTACTGGGTCTACGGGCACCAAAATCAATGGTAACAATGTGGTGTTATTTTGACTAGGTGAGTCTAATGAATTTTTCTAGCAAATATTTTGGATACATTGCATTGCCTATTATAGTAACCTCATTTCAGTGCATATATTGACTGTGCAGGTGTAGTTGATCACATGTTGGTTCATCCAGTAGAAGGTTTAACAGATTGACATATGGGTTCATGTATTGGGAACATGTAATGTGTAGAAACTAAAACACTTTAATTTGGTTGTATTTATTGATGCTTGACTCCCATGAGTAATCTGTTATTGCATCCAATTTCTAATGCATAATATGGTTGTGTTTTTTTTTGTGTTTCTGTTATTTGCTTCGATCAGTAGCATTTACAATTATGTGTTTGTGTATTGTATTATGGTTTCAATTCTGTCAGTTTCATGTTTGTGAATGTGTTTGTGATACGAATCGAACAATGTATATCAAGACAAACGGGATCAAACGACCCCTTCCATTCATAAACCATAGGGATACATTTACAACCTTAAGGGGAAACCACAACCCCTAACTACATCATCACCTACATCTACCTAGCTTACGACACTACGACAGTGGCACTAAAATGAACAAAAGAAACCACAACTCCACAAGTGCCCAACAACCTACTACCTACATTCATCATACATAACAAAACAACCCACCCCCAGCATCCAGCACCCAACCCCTTCACATGTAAGTTTGACTCACAACAAACTCAATCTTGGAGACAATGCTGTCGTTAGTTTGCCTAAGCATCCTCATCAACCCCCTCATCTTTCTCATATCAGCTGACTGAAGCCTCCTAAGCTTGTTCACATTGGCCCTTGCAGTTCTCACCTCGCCAAAGGCGGAATCGCGTGGATGCAACTTCATAGATATCATCACAACACAGGTGTCCAATAGAGAAATACTACATGCACAAAATAGAGCAATGTATAGACACAAAGTGTCATAACAATACCCGTACAAA
>LBNU01000365.1:87442-105451 GCA_014162995.1 Artemisia annua
GGGGGGAGAATAGAAGAGAGATTAGAGATAAATAGATCCAATCCGTTCTTTTCACACCACAAAGTGATCTAATAATGAAATTTACATTTCTCAAAAACACTCTGCATCTCAATCTCACACACACCAAAGGGGATTTTAAGTATCATTTTTCATGCATATCACTATCCAATCTACATATCCAACACTAATAGGTTACATCACAGTAACTTCACTTAATCATACCAAACAACACACACAACTTGAGAATATCAGTCAAAACTGATCTGCTAAAATGCACGGTTGTCACATTGCATTCTCGAGCCCATCTTACGGTTGAGCCGCAATCAGGTTCCCCCTAAACACCCAGCTATTAGACAACTTTTGGCACCTCCCATCAACTCTTGTGCCATGAGAAGGTCCCTCAACCTTCCGCTGGTTAATGGGTTTAAACATCAATTTCCGATATGACAAACAGTTACAGGCAATAACAGATCAACACAGTAGACATGTACTGAAAAAGGGAATGATAATGTAATTTGATTAGGGTGTGGTCGTTTCTGCTTGTGTGTATGTGGAAGCGCGTTGACAATTTTAATATGAAACCTGAAAATACCCCTTACTTACAAGTATACAAATTAGCCATTGAGGTCATGTCACAATTAATCTAGTTGCTTTACATACATAGTTTACGTTGTTTGCAAAAATAGTCCCCCGAAAGTTGGCGGGAGATAAAAAAGGACCATGAAATGACGATACTACCCTCATGGACGTGGCACTTAACGGGAAAGTTAACGGAAAATGCCTCTCGGTGGCAATTTTGCAAATTTACGTAACGTTGGTGTCTTTTTTGCGCTACTTTTTGTCTCGGTCCCATTTTTGCGATTTCGTGAAACGTTAAGGACCATTTTTGCATTTTACTCTTGAAAATAAGTCTGAAAATTACTCCATGCTTATTTTGTTGTAAGCCTGAAAATTATGTGCATTAAAGTGTTGTAAACCATGCTAATTTCTTGTAAGTCTTAAAATTCATCCATGCTTTATATGTAGTATAGATGATGCAGACATAAAAAAAATCATACACATAATCAATGCTAGACATATGCCCAAACTATTGTAATGTAAAGTACCGCATTAAAAGTGTCCCAAGGTTGAGGATGCTAAAGACCATCTGGTTGGTCCTAACATCTGGCAATAACCACAGTGACTTCCGTGTAATGTGTAAATTACCATCGTAAAGTTCTATAAAAGACCATCTACGAGCTTCAAATAATACAACACACCGCGCCTCTAGCATGCATTTTGCCTGGCGGTATACGAAAGGTGCAACTAAGACGCCTCTTTGGTTGAGTGTTAGAGCGGTTAGATACAAATATGTAGAGAGTAGGGTGTGTTTGTTTGCCGCTTAACAAATAATAATAGTATACACCCTCTATTCTTCTGTATTAATATTTCTGAACAATAATCATAATGTGTATTAACAATCATCTATTAATCAGACTTTTCGATCTCTTTGAATCTCCTATCCCATTCCTGTGTGTCATAGTCTTGCTCGAATATGTCTCTTTCGGTGGTGTACACGATCTGATCCTGACGAATCTCAGTCCTCTGAGACAAGTCCCGGGCACTTAGAATCTGTATACATTAAAAAGGAATCGAGTTACTTATATTAAAGAAAATGCAAAACAGTTAAATCAACTGATATACAAATCAGCAAAACACAAAGATCATCATCAAAGATTGCTAAGTAGAAACTAGCATGGCAAACCGAAAACCAAAAGAACCGAACCGAGAAAACCAACTGAAATTAAAAACCTATGGTTCAATTTATACTTTTTTCAAAAACTGAAAATTTTGGTTCAGTTTCGCTTTTTGTCCAAAAACCGAACCGTAATAACCAAACTGAACCAATTTTGTTATATGATAATATATATCTTTACACTGATAAATCAAATTTACAAATTCATATTCATTTTGTGGGTGCAATTAAAATATATTTTTCGTAAACTTTATGTCCGTGCTTAACATGTATGTGGGTTTAATTGACAATATATCAATATATATTCGACAATGATTATACAATGCGTGTTTGACGTGATTGTGTGTGTGTTTCATCTATATTTGGGAATGTCATATGTGTAGAAATTTCGGAGAGGCTTAGAATAAACAATTTTCTTACGTAGAGCAAGTTTGTTGGTTCGAATTGGCCAAACTCAAATATAGATGGTTTAAAACGGAAGTAACTGAAAAATCAAACCGAAACCGATAAAAACCGAACCGACAAAAACCGATCGGTTTCGGTTTTTGATTTTGTAAGAACCGAATATTTCGGTTTAGTTTCGATTGTAGCCAAAAAAACGACCCAAGCGGAACCGTGCTCACCTAGCGGGTTGGGTAACATGTCAAATGGGTCAATTTATAGTATTGAGTCAAAAATGGCCAGGTTGGGCCAGGTTAGATTGACAAGCAATGACACACTTTTTTGGCCACTTTCATATATCTTAATACACAAAAGATTAACGTGTTAATTATACAAAAACAAAAGTAAAAACAGATTTTCGGGGGAATTTTAGCGCATTTGACCCAATCCCCTATTAGCTTAATTGTTGACATGACCTATCTGACTTTTTGCAGAGCCAAATAGACCCATTTACCGCTCCAATCTTTGCGCGCCTACTGACTAGAGAAATGACATGATTATGAAGATTTTGGTCATAGAAAGTCAACATACAGAAAAAATACATACCTTTCGTCTGAGGGAGAGATCTGGCAGTTCAAGTGCCCGTGCACGTTGCTCTCTAGCTCGATTCCTTTTGTCTATGTCTGCGTTTGTTTTTTGAGTAATGAACCATCGCACCAAAGGAATGGCAAAAAAAGAGGCTGCATAAACCTGGTTGTAGTTCATCATGTTAATAATGTATATCCAATTGAAGAATTTGCAGTACATCCATAGGAAAGTTTCAAGAATCAGTTCTACAGCACATTCAATGAACGTTGATCCTTTAGAACTACAAAACTTAAGATACTCTATTACTTTTAGACAAAAAGGTTCCAATGATGACAAATACCAAGAAAATAGTAATTTGCTATCATTATGGAGTTGCTGATGTACGGTGTACGTGCCACCTTGACAACCATAACCTAAAATATGATAGTTAACTGTCACTAAGGCGATATAGATTTGCTAGGAATGGGGCAGAAAACAGAAACCAGTATATTTGGAACTAATGGATTATACTATTTGCAAAATGGGGTGGATACAGCCATACAGTAACAGGCCTAAAGGTAGAATAATTTGACAAGCGGGTTTGACATGCCAACACTTTTGTCTATTTCATAGATTTCATCAAAATATAATAACTTAGTATGGAGTTTCGCATCTGATCATCTATCATAAACCATTTAATTTAACACCCATTTTAGCTAATACAATTATTTAACCCATTTGACCCATTAACAATAAAACATAATCCAAATTAACAGGTTTATATAGTTAAGATAGCCCCTCTAGTGCATGTAACAAACTGACGCATCGGTGATATATGGTACCCACCTGGAGAAGAGGAAATATTTCTGATACAAATGAAATGAATCCACTTGGTGAGACGGTCATATTCCTTCAAATACAATCGCGAATAAGAAGTCAGAGATGTGAAGATGTATATATCACAGATTGGTGGCAATATATTAATAACAAACGCACTTTAACATGGTTCCAAGAACAATCACCCCAAAGAGATTGAGCGCGCCCAGCCCACCAACCATGGCCCTCTCCGTGTTGCTGATTTTACTGCATTGTGAGCACCAATACATGTTAGAAGGCTCGATGGAAACAAAATAGGTAAGGAATAGAGGTGACAATATCGACCCATTCACTTATGAATGGGTTGGTTTGGGTTCTTTAACGTCCTAACAGGGTAAACAACAGAAAAAGAGATTACAAATAAGCAGGTTAAAAGGTTATATAGGTCAAAAGTCTTCAATACTACATGTTAAAGCCAAAAAAAAAAAAAAAAAAAAAAAAAAAAAAAAAAAAAAAAAAAAAAAAAAAAAAAAAAAAAAAAAAAAAAAAAAAAAAAAAAAAAAAAAAAAAAAAAAAAAAAAAAAAAAAAAAAAAAAAAAAAAAAAAAAAAAAAAAAAGAAACAAAAAAAACAAACAAACAAACTCCTAATGTAATATTATACTTTTTTGCAACTAAATTTGGACAGATGATATGCGTAACAAAAAGTTACCAACTTGCCAACCATGCTATCTCTATAAAATATAGAAGGGATTAAAAAAGTAACAAGACCTGAAATCCCATTTATTTTCCTTGAAGAACTTATCAACTCCTCCCACCCATTCACTAAATCTTCTTCCCACGTATTCCTT
Organism: Artemisia annua; assembly: GCA_014162995.1. NCBI lineage: Eukaryota > Viridiplantae > Streptophyta > Magnoliopsida > Asterales > Asteraceae > Artemisia > Artemisia annua. Next base: position 91,791 of record LBNU01000365.1, read on the forward strand.
CCTACCACTTGTTTTTGCAGCTGTACGCTGAAGTGATGGAAACCGATACAGTATGTTCCCCTGAACAGACATGTGAGATTTAGATAAAGGAGAAAGATACATCTGCAAATCTTACTGATATAAATCAATAGATGAATGAGACTGCTGGAAATAGATACTGTGTTTATTAGAGGTGGCAAAATGGCAAGTCGGGCGGGTTGGGTAACATATCACAAGAGGCTATCTTTTAGTACGACGGCCTTACGGGTCAGGTTAACAAAATTATGTCCTTACAACAAAAATCCAACTTTTTCATGAAGTAGGTCTTATGTATTTGCATGCATCACGGGTGATTTCCCAGTTCCCACCTGTTTGACCCAATCAAACATCTGGCCTATTACAGATAAAAATGTTCCAAATTAAACCATTTAAAATATAAACATCAAAAACAATTTTAAATTTCTGTTTAATGACTTTTTAATATGCAGACTACATAACGATCTTTTATCTAGTAACATACCTCTTCATCCACTTGTGGTTCACCATCAAAACGCAGAAGAACAGGCAATATGTATGAATCGTCATCCTGTAGTAAAAGAAAACTTGAGGGCTTAAGAACATGTAGTAAGATTACTTGCAGTGCAATAGAGAAATAGGTCAAAAAAGATGACACAAACATTTTGTTGCAAAATAGTAAGAAGGAACCTTTACACATTATATAATAACGAATTTGATTAAAAGGCAAAAGCGTAACTTTACATATATGATATAACCACTCCTCTAGGCTCTATCACAAACCTAGCTTGACAATATTCTTCCAAGCACGATTAAAAATGGCATAAACTCTTCAACGTAAATAAAACATGTCAAATATATGAAGTCAAGAACAGCACAGTCCAAAGAGTGTTCTAAATGATCCTCACAAAATGTAAACAGACTCAAAATTCTGTATTAACGGGGACTTCACTTTTCGTGCATCATACATATGATTTGATTTTTGGTAGGCTTCTATGTGAAACTTGATCACTAATTGAGGACACACCTCCTCAATAGAATGTGGATCCTACGCTATTTTATAGTTTGAAATAGTCCCCTGGGAGAAATACTTAGTATCACACGTAATTACTGATTCCTTCTTCAGAATTGTAAGTTTTTCATTTTTTTAGACAAAGGTTCCTCCTACTTTATTATGATGCTGCTTGATATTATTCATATCCAAATAAAGGTCATTGTACCGTCTTTTCTGCACTTTCTACATCAAGATAAGGAGCAAGTTCCTCTGCTGTAACAACGCCACCATTTGATGCAATGTACTGACCAATCTGCGATAGCAAAAGTATACACTTGTAATCACAGATACAAAAGAAAGAAAAAGAATGAACCTTATAGTGCAATAGAAAACCAAGATTTACACATATAGCAAGACAAAACGTCAAAACATTAAAAGTAACGGACCACTAAACTAGTGCTCAAATATTACCAACTTCCACCTCTCTTCTTCAATACCTTCATTTGGATCGCCATCACCAAACACAAATGAAAATACCTACAAAAGATAGATAAATTGTGCTAGTTCATTTTCCACCGCAGTAAATGATTAACATTGATGAAATCCAAAGTTACTATTTTTGACTTACAGATTCAATGAAATTCATCCCATTGCCTTCTTTCCGTACCCGCCGTCTCCTATAATAATATGGATCCCAATACCTATACGCGAAGTTCAATGAGTAGAGAAAAAACATGTCCACGGGAGCTGAATACGATGATGCTAAGTAAAATGAAAATCATTGTAGTGATAGTTTAATTCCAACATATCAAGTCATCATTTCCTACATAAAGATGGCAACTGACTATATAAATGATAAAACTCACATCTTAACTATCCATAAGATGTAAGTTTATGCAAAATGCAAATGAAGATATCATTTCTAAACTTGATTAATTGAGATGGACGGAATTAAACAAGCTCATAATGCTTACTATGTTCCCATTATCAAGATATATATGAGTTCTATGATGTTTTAAGATTCACATGATGCATTGCATGGTAAGTAACTGACAAGACAGAAATTACAGAAAAAAACTGTAAAACGAACATTACCAAAACAAATCAGATGGACTAAGATAGAAAGAGAATCCTGAATCAAAAGATCTTCCTCTGCGTCTTCCTCGATTATCTTCTTCACTGTCATTATCATTAATATATTAACCGCCTGAATCGAAAACAAGTGATGATAAATATTCGAACTAGCACTTATAGAAGGCAAGAACCAATTACCTGCTACTTGTGAGAATAGCAATGATTGTTGTATAAACAATAACAATGGAAGCGATTAATGCTGTTCCAAAAGTAACCCTGATCACGTATTCACCAGCGGACTGCAAAATCACATTTGGGGGGAAGTTGTTAGATTTGGGCATCACAGTGATTACTCAATATCATAGAGCATATAAAGAGATTATATTATATACCTTTGCCTTCTCAAGATAAGGTTCTGTTTTGATCCTAAGTGACTTGGCTGAAAGCTTTGAACGATAATCTTTGGGAAACACATAAAGAACATCGCCTTCATCTGAAACCTGTTGAAATAATCATGTAAATGATTGCACTCACCACATCAGAAACCTCAATAATCATGTTAAAAGAATAAACATAATGACATTATTCCACTGTGGAGAGCAAGTGCACATCCGAAACCCAACAATGATAATGATCATGAAAGTAACAACCCTTTTGATACACCAAAAGAGGTTACACATCTCATTACAGTATAGATTATTTTCATATTTGGATGACTGTATAAATTTGCAACATTTCCATGATCCCTCAGGGAATTGAACAAGAGATGGTTCACATATATGTGTTTTAATTCTAAAACTAATAATTTATTACTAGTATACCCACTACCCTACTTATTGCGGGGGGATATCGGGATAATTGAAATTTAAGAATGGATCATAAAGTCATAAACAGCTACCTGGCGGAATAGCTACAAATTTTCTCCATTAGGGTATCCTATTTCTCTCTTCTATCTTTAAGAATTCACTTTAGACAATTATATTGACAATCATTCAATTTAAAATCTACGATTAATGATCAACAAGTCTCGTTTGGTCCAGGAAAACCAAAGTGTCGAACCAAGAGAAGCCAATATGTCAAAAGACCTCAGTTAGAAATATAAAACCTCAGCTCAAAACACAATTCAAGCCCATCAAGTTCGGGTCACCAAATAACAATGTCAAAACCGTTTTATCAGGGAAACCCTTTTCTTTCTCGGTCTAAAGTTGCTACTACGGGTGGACTAAATCTGACGGGTTAAAATGATGCGATAAACCGACATCATATTTTCCTAACTTAGAATCTCTAATTAACAACTAGTTATAACTATATCAATACACGAAAACAACCGAAACCTAACAACAAATACATAACTACCTCCAAGAAACCATTAGTATCAGCAGCAAGAGCCTGCAAAGCTCGTTGCGCCTCAGTCAACTTAATACCAGCTTTACTGGCCACATCACCAACAGTAACTCTCCTCCCACACTTATCAACCGCGTCCATCGCGCGTTTTCGCACATCCGCAGAGAGCTTATCACTCTCTATAATCCTCCCAGGCCTCAACCCTCCCCCTTCAGCTGATAAGGGAGCATTATTAAAACTAGCTCTACACACAAAGCTTCTTATATTACTACTAGAACTAGTATTAACATTTTGTTTAAAAATTGACCTATGAAATGAATAATTATTATAAATAGAGTAGTGGGTTAATGAGGGGTGTGATTTAGAAGGTGTTATTGTTAAGCATGTGGATATTGAGGCCATTAATCTGATGATTTATTTGGTTTTGGCCATGGGATTTTGGGGGTTTGAATAATGTTTTTGTTAGAAAGTGAGAATATGAGTTTGAAGATAGGATTTGTTGGTTGGGGGAGAACAGAACAGGGCTTTTCTTGAGTAGGATGTGATTTGTGAACACTTTTGAGATAAAATATCTTAACTTTGTTTTTTTTGTCTTGTACTTGTACATTCCTTTAATGTTTTTCTAAAAGTCATTTTAAATTTCATATATTAGATCAAAAGTAATTTGGTGAAAAAAAGTTTAGAGTAACCGAGCTTGAGATTTGTTTCAATTTAGTGACTAATTTTGTGACTCGAACTCAATTTTTCAAATTTTCAATAATATTACATATTTTTATTGTTGTGAAATTTTGATGTTAGAGCAACCTGAATAATTAATTGTTACTTATATTTAGTAGATGATGTTCATATATAGATATTTTAACTATAGCTATTTTAACATTTTTACAATAATAGAACAATTTTGAATCTTTGATACTTTTATTAGTTGATATAATGTTTGAGTGACCTAATTGAAATACCCAATAAATTTGTAACTATTAGGTGACATGTTGCTAAAGTTTAATGTAGGATTTTAAAGTAAATTTTAAACGGTTAATAAGTAAGAGCATGCCAATGCTAAACTTGAAAATGACTTTTATATGAAAGACTTTGAAAAAATAAATAAATAAATAAATAAATAAATAATAATAATAATAATAATAATAATAATAATAATAATAATAATAATAATAATAATAATAATAATAACTTTTTGCATCAAAATCAATAAAATCTACTCAAAAGGTTTAAAATAATGAAGAGAGAGGTGTGAAATTATATATCTATACTAAAGCGCGACGTCGGTAGTGAATTTTATATTATTTTCCATTTAGCCCATCTATTTGGCCAGCCCGTTTCATTTAGCCCATCTCTTTGCCCAGACCGTTACATTTCCATGAAACTAACGTTGTACAGTAGCATTCTTTTCTTCAAAAGATTAACATTCACAATTAGATTGATAGAAGTTTGAAATTTTGTTTCAATTATAATGTACAACTAACAAAAAAAATACTCCAAACCACATCTAGAATTTACTGGAGGACTTACTAAGTTGCAAAATATTATGCCTAAGTAGGGGTATCAATCGGGTTATCGGGTCGGGTTTGAGGCTTATCGGGTTTTAAAAAATTAAAACTAACCCGACCCGATAAGCTATCGGGTCTATCGGGTTGCGGGTTATCGGGTTATCGGGTTAGACAATTAATCAAGCACAAAATGTTGTTTTCTTTTGTTCTTCTTACCACTCTTAACCTCCACAGGTGGCTCATCATTAATTTCAATTGAACTTGATATCATCTACTCCGTATAAAATAACAAAGTAGCAACAATCAAAAAATGATTAATATGTAACAGAATGTATAGAAGTATACAACTCGTTAATGCTACTTCTGTATCCATTTAATGTAACAATAAATAATTAATATGTATGATACATCTCATGATTTATGAATTATGATAGGCTACATGGCCATACAGTGAGCATTATCACCCAACCGAATTGAAATACGTATAAATTTAATAACGAACCTTTTTATCCATTTTCTAAGGCTAATTCTTTAACAGAGCACGTACATATCATCAGTATTATCTTAAGTGGGTTGTAAACTTGTAACTAATGGACTATAATAAATAGGAATTAGTTGTATAATTAAAGATGTTTAAATATGTTCATGGGTTATAAGGTTTATCGGGTTAACCTGATAAGAAACTAGCTAAAACCCTAACCCGACCCTATAACGTTATCGGGTCTATCGGGTTGACCCGATAAACCCGATAAGGTATATTGGACCCGAATCAACCCGACCCTATAAGGCCTTATCGGGTTCGGGTCGGGTCGGGTCAACCCATATGACACCCCTATGCATAAGTATCCTATCATAACATGTAAACTATGTCTCATGATCATTACGAGAAATGAAAAAGAAAATCCTTTAAAACAGACAAACTTGGTGTCCAAACTAGCAAAACACAAACAAAAGATTTTGACCACAACTGTTAGTCAAAAACAGAAACATTGGCAATGCCAAACAACTACACTTTGAACTGCAACAGCAACCAACGATAAGGTAAAACGCAACACAATCGAAACAACGAAACCTCACCGCAACGCGGCGGGGCGTCCTCCTTGTTATGCCTATAGCTTGAGTTTTATCAAGTTAAAAAATAATAATAATAATAATAAATAATAAATAATAAAAAGTAAAAAAAAAAACATATGTTTGAAATTTTTTTAATAGTAAAAAGCTTTTCTAAAATTGAATCGGGTTGAAAAAATTTATTAGGTTAGTTTGACCCGAACCTGATAACCCGATATTGTTATATGGTCAGATTAGGGTGGGATTATTTTTCTTATCGGGTTGATCCGATATGACCTGATATATTGAAAACATGTTTTCACCATGTTAGACCACATTTTATTAGTTGCTAGTTCCTTGACAAGGGTAGAGATTTAGGAGAAGAAAACTTAAAATGAGAAGTACGAGAAATAACTATAACCAAAATATTTGAGATGCATCGACTTGAATTAGATGCATTTGTATTCATTTAGATACATCTCAAGTAGTTTTAAAAGTGATTTTGAAGTGAAAACGATGCAAAGTAGTACTAACAACAAATTTGATATGCAAAGGATGAAAAATATATAGGATTCGCCTAACTTGATGAAATGCATCTAATATATGTACATATATCTAATTTTTAGCTAGAAAATATATTATAGCGCATCTAAAGATTAAGGATGCATCTAATTCAAGTCGATGCATATCTAACGTGCGGTTATAGTTATTTCTCATTCTTCCCATTTTAATATTTCTTCTCATTTAATCCCGAGTCTCCTTGACAAAACTAAAAATAAGGATGCCACCGCAATACAATTTTTGTGATTCGTATTCAACATATTGACATTGTGCCACACTAATTTGTCTCCTAAGAACTAATTGTTTGAACTATATTATTATATGAACACGAGCTCAAATTTCATAAAAGTGTTATTGTAACTATGAACACGAAACTTATGACTTTCGTAAATTTATTTGTTAGAACTTAGAACCATGTTATTATTTGGTTTGGTTTTTTCATGTTATAAATTTTGTGTACATTTTAATTTTCTTTTCTAATCAAGGTCATTAGGAAAATCGTATATTCAAAGTCCGTGTTGCAAATTTACCCAAACAATTGGAATTGTGAGTAATTTATCTTTTAAAACTTCCTAAAATTTATGAATAATCTGATGTGAACAATAGTTTGTTGTTTAATTCTGCCCAATGCTAAACACTGAGAATTTGAGATTTTACTCAATGATGAACACTGAGAATTTGTTACAAAAGAAAACATTATATTGGTAGAGGTTTAGCATATCCTAAAAACTCGAATATTGATTCGATTATAAATCAAACTGCGATTAAGACCTTACTGAAACAAAACACAAAGAACGGAATTGAAACCCAACTTGAACTTTGAACCCCACTTGTCATCTTACTAGCTTCCCCTTGCTTGAGATCTCTTAGAACCAATGGAAAACCCAACACACTTTCTAAAAGCTAGAAATCACTATCAAGGTGTCTTGGAAGGATTTACACGGATCTTACTTTGCTTGCGATCTTTAAACGCTCCAACTTCAACAAAAAGCCAAAACATACAGTTTAGGTGGAACCGCAAACTAGACTCACTAGAGCCAATCACATGTCGACTACATCTGTAACATCAACTTAAAACACCAAAAGAGTCAGAACATCAGAATAGAACCTTCACACCCACATGCACAAAATATATCAAGAAACATAACTTTGAAATAGTCCTTTAAATAATACATAGGGCATCCACTATGGTGGTTTATGAAAAGGTTTATAAAATTATGAAGAGGTCTAAAAATTTGTAAACCATAGTGAACATCCATTTCAAGTTTATGTGGCATGAAGAGGTCTAAGATATTGAACTTTTTCATAATTTAATGCACTTGAATTATATGAGATGTTTTTAAAACTTGAAAATGTTTATACATAGTGGGAAAAGGTTTATAAAACAAAAAAGTTTATAAATTAATGTCTTAATACAATTATAAACCTTTAAAAATATTTACCATAGTAGTTGCCCTAAGTTGCATTGGATACAAGTGGGATAACATTACAGCTGGCTTAAATTGTATCCGTACAATTTTGAGGGAATAGTAATAATATAAAGGGGCATCTCGACTAAGATCGTATACAACTTCTACTGCAACACGTAGAAGTGACCAAAACACAAATCAGTTCCATACAGATCTTGAAGTTCTTATCCCATTTGCACATCTTTTGGATCATAAGATCATTAACAACATACTGCATATTTACATGCTCTCCGCTACCATTTTAGCATACATAATCTCATACTTTGCCATAAGTTGAAAGCCATTTAACTTGTAGTCAAACAAGCGCATAAAATTAGTTTAGTAAAGCATTGCAGACTTGCAGTAACCTAAATAGTTCTACCTTACCACTATAATGTCATGAAAGAAAAAAGAGAATGTCTTTTGACTACTGAGGTAAAATCTACTACTCTTCACATTTCAAGATTGAGATGCCATTATTTACAAACACCAAGATCTTCATTTTATTAGTACCTCTACTATATCTCAATACCATGGTCAAGCTTCTCTCAAAAGCTTGAAAATTTCACATAACATTTTTTAAATCTGAGGGTTATTCATTTGAATTTGATGCCATATGCAAACCAGAGACATTTCTCCATACCATGGTCAAGCTTCTATCACTGTTTTCATTTGTATCCATTTAATTTTGAGAAAAAAGACCTTGATAATAAAAGAGTTCCTCGTGACTAAGATCATATACAGCTTTCAATGCACAACGTCAATGTGATACAAATCATACAATACATTTGACTGGTGACAGCAGATCAAATTTAAATACAGTCCCAAACAGATCTTGAAATTATTTTCCCATTTGCATGTCATTTGGATCATCCCATCATCAACAGCAAATTACATAATTAAGCATTCACGACTATCGTTTTAGCAAACAGGATTTTCATACTGCTTCATAAGTGAAAGGCCATATAACTTGTAGCCATACAAACTCATAAAACTGTCTAGACAAACATTTGCAATTGTCAATGTAACTTAAATGGTTATAGGATCATACCCTTTAACCCCAATAACCACCCGAGAGAGAAAAAAAAAAAAAAAAAATGCTTTTGAGTTGGAGGTCATATCTATTACACTTGAAATTCAGAACTGATATGCCTATTTTATCAAAAACTTAACACCAAGATCTTCATTTTTATAGCACCTTTTGGAAGCTCAATGCTGTGTCATCAAGCTTCCCTCACAAACTGACAAGTCAAACAAAAACTCTTTCAAGAACAGATGGAGCATTATGTAACCTGAGAATATTTTCATTTCTTCATTAACTCACTAGCCTTCTATTCAGCAAGATAACATAAGTCATATACGAAAGCAATGTTATTGTAATTAATAAGACAGCATCAAACTATATATTCTATGCATATTTTTAATGATTGAAACAAAGTCTAAGCAAGCCGCCATGCTAGAACTATGCTCCTTTTGTCTATCACCCCAAATACCATAACCATTCATTTATATTAACAAAGACCTTTTTCAAGCATATTTGACACTTCACCTTCACAAAAAGCTTCCAGTTTCACATAAGTATGTATATGCATAAATATGCAGGGCATAAACACAAGTAAGCAGAAAAGAACATACCATCGATATTAAAATTGCAAGTCACTATCAATGTTGCTTTATTGCTAGCCATTTTGATGACAATCATAATGGACATGCATCCATTATTTTAGATGATATATATTATATATAGCTCCTCATGATGGTGTTCAAAATTTTGATTCTTCGAGTACAACTTGGTCATAGGAGACAAAACCTGATATTTGTATGAAAAAGAGGGAGATATTATATATTCAGAAACCACACAAATTATTGCAGGAAACAATATATGAAAATTGTTTGTGCGATTTTACATGATTAACACACGATATGTCCATAAATGCAAGAGATGGTAACTGAACCCTTAAATGAACAATGAAATCTTGTGAAGGACACAGTTTCTGTAAATAAAGCATGGATAAATGCTGCAAGTTCATGTAAACACTCAACATGGATACAAATTCATAGGCAGTGCTTGAACTAAGAATTTGAGAACTAACTAACCATACAAAAGCTAGCAAAACAAACAAACTAGATGTCATAGATCTTTCAGTTTGGAATGACGTGAAAAGAAACAGGGGTGTACAACATAGAATCAAAGTGTGTGATGTTTTCAAACAGTATATTGAGTCAAGAAAATACCCATACGTAAAGCCAGAACAAGAATAGCTGCTCAAATCGTCCTGCTGAACCTTGTAAGACTTCCATTCATGAAAAGATTTATTGCAACACCATTGCAGTCCACTTACCATCTGTGACACTTTTCAATCTTTCACTTAATTACTTGCTCATGCAGCAAACACTTATTGTCGCAAGATCACACAAGTGGATCATATATTTTCATTCTTGAACTCCCATCTAACATATACAAAGCCCAATTCTCACTTTTGATAAGCATTACATACATCAATTTAGTTATCAGCAGAGGTTAATCTCAAGGTGTTTCTCCAACGAGTCAAAACACAGAGAATAAGTGTCTGCGTTAATAAAAATATTGTTTTGCTGCAAAAGTACAGTTTCATTTAATACCAAGCCTTTTTATCAGCCTATTATAAGCAAAAATATCAGGTATGACATCATTATCCAACATCTCATCCACTATGGCCTTCCCTTCTGTCTTTTTTCCTTCCTTTGAATATCCAGATACTAATATGTTATAAGTTACTTCATCAATACATACGCCTTTCTTAGAAGCCAACATTCTCAACGTATTTGCCTCCATGGTTCTTCCTGACTTGCACAGATCACCAAGAAGACAGTTAAAAGTCACACTATCAGGAACAATACTTTCTTTAAGCATCTTATCCATCAACTTAAGTGCCGAATCTGTGTTCCCAACCCTTCTAAAACCTTCAATTAAAATAGTACACGTGATTGGGCTTGGAGCATTTCCCTTCTCCCATATTTCATCTACCATTAATCCTGCTTTAATCACATTCCCTTTATCACAAAGCCTGTCAATAAGGTCAAAATAATCGAACTTTGTTGGTAAAACACCTTTTCGTGAAAAATCAAGCACAATATCACAAGCCTCTGAAACCATCCCTTCCTTCGTAAGTCCATCAACCAAAATATCACAAGTTACACTCGATAAGCCGCACCCTAATTCAATCATCTCATATGCCATTCCTATTCCTTCTTTGTACTTACTTTCTCTGAAGAACCCCTTGATCAAAGTATTAAAAGTGATCACATTTGGAACACAACCCTTAACCCTCATTTCCTTAAACACCTCTAATGCTAACCCAAATTTCGAACTGCGGAAATACCCATTAATCAATATGTTAAAAGTGACCACATCAGGCTTAACCCGATCCTTAATCATTCTTCCATAGAACTCCAAACCCTTTTCGAATTTATCATACTTGACAAAACTATGAATCATATTATTGTATATAGCTACATTAGGTTTCCCATCAACCAGTTTACGCATACTATCAAACGCATGTATTGCATCATCAAACCTACCGACGTTACAAAACGAATTGATTGCAAAACGGAATATGGGTTCGGTACGAGAGCAAGAAAATATACCGTCAGAGCATGGGCAAGGGTTGGAGACAATGAAATCAAGGAGGGATGATAGGGAGTCAAGGCGGTGAGTGATGGCAAGGGTGCGGACCATCCATTCATAAGTGGAGTGGTCGTGACGGAAGGAGTCGAGGGTGGCAGCATGGCGGAAGACGTGGAGGTCAAGGTGAGCAAACTTTGGATGATGGTGGAGGTGGTTCTTGAGGAAGGAAAGGAGGTCATGAGGGGTGGGGTTGTTTTTGAGGTGGATGTTGATGAAATTAGTGAGTTGGGATTGAGTAGCTGAGGTGGAGGAGGTGAGAGCCAGTGTTGGGGGAGCTATAAGTGACGTGTCAGGTGGTGGCGGTGGGGGTAGGAGGTTGGTGGTGGTTGACTGAGGAAGGGGACGGCAAAGTGGTGGTGGTCTCGGAAGTTTCTTGAAGGACATTTCTTCTAAAGTGAATCTGATTAAACTGGTCGGAATGGATTGGACAAGAGGCGTAAAGGAGAAATAAAATGAACTCGCTGGGCTTGCTTCAAACAACTGAAAACTGTTCTGAAACAGGAGTCCTTTGTAACAACTGAAACCTGACACTCTAACAGTGCTTGACTAGTTAACTGTGAGTTTATTAAAGTTACTTGAACATAGTTAGGGACTGTATGTTTTTTTCTATCAGATGCTGTCTAAACATGGAGGGTTGTCTAAGCAAACGATGAGTGAAAGAAAGCTGCTTGTTTCCTTAGCTTATTGAACTGTCTAAATGACAGAAGATTACCATTTAAAAACTCATGCCGAAATCCTCGCTTGATTACTATCTATTTCTAGTACTAGGCCAATTATCTTCTCTGTGAATGACAATTCAAGCCTCCCAACTCCCAAGGGTGTTCTTCAACTACTACCCTGCAAAATGAACAAACGAGAAGTAAGTACAAAGTTCCAGTTATACACAGAATAGAACATTATACTGAATTTAAACCTAAGCACCAATTATTGATATGTGTTTTTTGAAGTTTCACTATCTAATACCTATACTATTACTCATATTACTTTAGCGTTCAGAATTTTCCCGATTATTTCCAGTCATGACTAAATAGATTAATCAGCATAAAACAGTGTCTTCCTTACTAATGAACTCAAACAACCAAAAATACATGCTTAGTTGACTATGAATCGACAATTAGTATCACAAGTCAGGTCAGGCAAGTAGTATGAATCGACAATTGGAAATCAATATCTAGCTACAGTCATATATTTGGTACAACATGTATCACACACACTAGCACTATTAAAGCAGTAACGCATACATGACAGATAAAAATTGGGAAGACAACAGTCACGAAAAGCAGATCAAAACCCAAGCTCGGAAGGAAGCACCCATTAAAGACATGCAATACCGCTAAGGACCAAATTTGAAAAAATGCAAATCCAAAACTTAGTATTTTACAGAAAAATATACCTATGAATGTAACAAATTTGAAAAAATAACAATTACATCCAGAACTAGGATTTTACACTATGCAAATTAGAGAAATTGAGATATTAACTTCAAGGGCATTTGAGATTGGTTATTTTTTGAGCAGATAAGCAATTTTGAGTGTTTGGGTAAACCACCTATATGCTTATTTTGGAGTAAATAAGGACTTCAAATAATCGGAGCGATCCGAAATGAGCCTACCCCACCTCATACCAAATTTTAGGGACCTAGCAAACCGCGATCCCGTTTCGCGATCATGTACCGAAGCGAACCACCATGTGACTATGTTCTACCCAATAAATAAACAGAAAAAGGACCAAGCCTCAATTTTTATGGAAAATATACATATGAATGTAGCATATTTGAAAAAATAACAATTACATATGCTTATTTTGGAGTAAATAAGCACTTGTAAAGGAGATAAGCAGTTTGAAAATAAGTAATCCGAAGCATTCCCTTAAAAACATCTCTAGATGACTAAAAGTATATTTAATTGAAAATATTTCACAAATTTATCGGTCAAGCATTTTATCAAACACCTGGTGTACATATTAAGTTGCCATATTCACAAAACTATAATGGACAAGTTTTTTTTTTTTTTTTTTTTTTTTTT
>LBNU01000365.1:114447-125007 GCA_014162995.1 Artemisia annua
CGGAAACTTAATGGTCCAGACTTCACAGGTCAAGGTTTAATGTACTACAAGTCGCAGCTTGGGCTCTGATACCATAATTGTAACACCCCAACCCAACAAGGGCTAAAGTGTCACATTCATGGTGTCAATCAGAACAAACACAAGCATTAACTTATATAATACAAATGAATTTTATAATTTCCATATTTGTGTTATGTTTATCCTTTTGTTTCTTTAATAATTGTACATAACTTATAATTATTTGGTCCAGTAAAAATAATAGGCGTGGCCTATTTATTTATTTTGGGCTTTAGAATTTAATTTTGACTTATTAAAATTATTAGGATCCATATTTTATACATTTGTGGTGTTTTAGGAATTTTATTATAATTTATTGTAGCTTTATTTAATTTTTAAAATTATAGGGGCATTTTCGTAATTTTACCAAGATTGAAATTTTTGGTATTACATTACCAATGTGTATTTTGAGGATTACTCACCACTAAAAATATATGGGGTGTGAGGAGAGTGGGTTTTTCCATAACTCAACTGATCATCTTTTGTGAATTTACTTTTTTTTATTACGATATTTTGAATTTCACTTTGGCATGTGTTTGAGTTTGTTGCCAGTGATCCCACATTGGTTCAACCATTTTATCCAACACCTAAATACTCAATTTGGTATAGAGATTGCAACAACAAGAACTAATTGGTTTTATCGAACAAATTTTAGAAATTGCAGCTTACCAATGTGTATTTTGAGGATTACTCACCACTAAAATTAGATGGGGTGTGAGGAGAGTGGGTTTTTCCATAACTCAACTGATCATCTTTTGTGATTTACTTTTTTTTATTACGATATTTTGAATTTCACTTTGGCATGTGTTTGAGTTTGTTGCCAGTGATCCCACATCGGTCACATAGAAAAGTTTAGCTGGTTAATAAACTGTTGAGCACCTTGAAAGTGCATGTTGAGACTAGTGTAATGTCATTCAAACATGTTAGGTTTACAATATTAAAAAAGTATCTAAATCTAATATTGAAAATACTAATTCTTTGAATAACTTATATAAAATCTTTGTTATGAATATATACTACCCTCAAGGCCCGCCCGATGGGCGGCTAGTTCTAAGATGTTCTTTTTAAATAATAGATAGATAAAAATGATAGCATACTCTACTCTACTAAAATCAAATACTGTACTCTACTCAAATCAAAGACTTATCCATAAGTTGTAAACAGTCCTTCAATACATTTTTTCTTGCAATTGAATACACGTTTGTTAATTAACATATACAACTTCTAAATTACAAACATTAAAAGTTGAGAACGGATTTGTTTACATACTTTGAATGTATTTCCTGGTTGTTAAGAATTTCTGCAACACACCTGCATCTTTTCTTGGTTGGGAGGCATTAAAAAAAATTAAAAAAAAAATCATAATAATAATCTTGTAATTATTTACTTCAAGCTAGAACACTTTTTAAACAGATAAAAAGTTTGCAGTGTTTGGGTCATCCAAACCAACAAAATAGATTAAAAAACTTCCAAAGTACTTCGGCCATAAAGCTAAAGTTACTTTTTTACCATTATAATTAACTTTACCTTAAAACCAGTTATAAAATTTATGTTTCTTTTGACGTTATCATTTTTTACGCGAACGCAAGTATTAGATAATCAACTATCTACTCTCTTTGCCACAAAACAGTTTTCAAATTGCTTATTTGAAATAACACTAAATTCTCATTTAGTGTCCACTACAAAATTCGTAATGTAAGCCATAGATTACATTGTTTATAGCATTGTGTTCAAAGTAAAGGAACTTCTTTTAGGTTAAAAAAAAAAGTTTTAATGTACATACGTAAACAAAACTTGAAATTTCATAACACATATGACATAATCAAGTGAGACATGAACGCACGTTACGCATGTACATGCTATTTTATATCATAAACCCCACTGTAAAATTCTTAATTTTTTTTTTTTTTTTTTTACAAAATAAGCAAATAAGCGGAAAAAATAAGCAATTCAAAAGCTTTCATATGTAATATATGTACCTTTATATTTACATAATTCTAACATCTTATTTGACATCAAGAGACATGTTGGGTCATCATCAACAGCAAGGACATGTAAGCCATCCGGAAAGACATAAACCTTGACATCATCATCTTCACCTTCATTGACAAAGCATCAACTTGTCAATGTGAAAGTATAACAGTATACCAATAGGATAATACGATCACTATAACTTAAAAGCATAAGTGCAGCACTAATTACCTCTATGGCTCTACATGACACACATCAGTAAACATTTTAAATGAGGAATCACAAACATAACCTGTAAGTAGTTTCAATGTTATTCAAACAACCCATGCTTAGATTGCTTATTGAAATTCTTTGTATGGGTGTTTGGGATTGCTTTTTGATAATTTAAACTCATCATATACATCTTTCAAAGATGTTATATTTTTTTCTATTAAATTTTTTAAAAAACTTGTCAGTTTTTATAAGCAAATGACGCATCCTTCTTAAAACACCTAAAGTACCAATAAATACCACATAAAAAGCAAGTAATTATATACATAAAACCATGACAAAAATAAACACGTGTCTAATCTCTTTTCATCTAACTATGGAATCTTTGTTTGGATGATCAGCCTTTTGAGTCATTTGACCCCAAAAAATGTATACTTCCAAGCTCTTAAAGGACCTGACCCAAAGTCCGTATGATCTCAACGCCCAACAACCACAAGCACCAGGCTTTTGGAGTCCATCCCTTCCACATTGACTACACACTCCGTCTGTATACATATAGTTTTCGGGCTCGTTTGCATTACCGTATTCAATTTTTTCGCCGAACATCATTTATACTTTTATAATCTCCCTTTCAAGTTTCTTAAATTTTTATTTAACAAACAAAGCAATTTTTCTAACTTCGTTTACCTCTTTCTCCATTTATTTATTTGGATTGAAATATTTCAGATACTTATGTTCTATGCAAATAAAAAAAAATAGTATTCATAGCATCTCAATCATTGTGAAATAATTTGTTTGAACTCAATAGTCCAATTATGTTTTATATCTACATAATATATAAAGGTCATGTTACCTCAAGGAAGGTAGGGCGTTCCATTCTTCCATCCTAACTACACAACAAAACTAATGATAATCAATCAATACAGAGCTTTGTGGGCCTGGCGCTATGTTCTGGAATAGGTGCATAGGAAGAAGGGTTCTTGCTAATGTTCATGGTTAAACTTGCAGCACCTGATTACAAAATGGATGGTTACTCAAAGTTTTAAGAAGATGCAGCCAGTTTAATACGTAATTGGTTACCTGAAGTAGTCCACCAGTTGCAAGACCAAATGTATATTTGTTGAATTTAATCGTAGACCCATCCAGTTAAATATTTGTGTTGTACTCGAACATTATACTATAAAACATCTAAGCATCCGTCCGTACCAGTTACGCACTAATTTCTATACCTTGACAAGTTGTTTCTAATCAAAGTGGCAAAGATGGCCTGGGATGGTAGCAAAAAAGTTTGGTGAATTCATGCAAATAAAGTATGGTATGCTATTTAGAGGTGGTAATTACATTTACTAAAAAGCAACTTACAGGTTCTAAGTCTTCATTGTCTGATTCTTCATCTGGTGGTTGATAAGTAGTATTCACACAACCGTCTATTCCAGGTCATAGAAAGCATGTACAATCAGCCAAATTTGCTTTTCTTGACCTTATTCGGAAGTCTGACATGGGAATGGTTTCTTCAGTTATCTCTTCTTTGATCAACGTAAACATGCTAACAATACCATTTCTTATTTGCAAGCGCTCCATTAGCATGACGAAAATGGTCTGAATTGTTAACATGAGACCTTAATCTTATTTGTTGTATCAAACAACCGGTAGATGTGGCAAAACGGGCAGATTGGGTAATGGGTCAAAATGGGAAACTTTTATTGAAAAAAAAATCAAATAGGTCCACAGATTTTTTAATTTTCTTGCAATAATTGTTAAGAAATATATAAAAATGAAACTATCAAAATTCAAATGTATCAATAAAAATAAGAAAACGTGGCACCAAACATAACCGAGTAGTACAGGTGTCACAATCAAGTCTTGAAACTTTAATTATGTTATGATATCTAACTAAATATTGCAATACGTTAGTGGGTCAACACAACCCAATCCAGCCCGTTTGATTTGCTATTTCTTTGGTAGTTTTTGGTCTTAGCTTGTTTGGATATGCATTTCTCCCAAACAAACCAAATGCATTAACTAAAAAAAGCGAAATGTGACCTCAGTTTTATGCATTTGAGCCAAAAGTGCCCAAGATCCTGTAGTACCATAATTTAAAAAACTTGTGTAATAGGAAGCGAAAAGAGGCCAAAACTTCTGTAACAAAACCATAATGAAGTTAAGAGTATTCATAGTATAGCATATGTACCTGAATAGTAACATTGCGATCCAGTTCAATACTTGGTGCTGGGATATAATCCATTGGCTCGACTTGCCTAGGTAGAATTAGATATGGATCACAGCACACAAAGTATATATCTCAATCTAAATCACTTCCTGAACATTCATTTGGATGAGGCCAGCAATTATATTCACATGTAATTAAATATGAACATTAACAAAAGACAATCCAAACATTAACATACAGTGATACTTTAGCAAATGGAATAAAAATAATACCTTTGTCCTTTATGAGGAAAAACAACACAATCCACCATATAAAGCAATGCTGGAACATCAACCGCCTTCAAGACTTGTACATCACCCATATATAGATGAGTTTGAGTTATCAATAAAATTGAAAAATCAAAAAATTTAAGATAATTAAGGAAACAATTTGAAAATTAAAATTGTATCCCTAAAATCAAGGCAAATTGTTGAAGATAATAATTATGGGGCGTTTATTAGAATAAAATTCTGTAAAATTCAAATTTCCTGCATTATGATAATTCAAACTTTCCTGCATTATGATAATAATTATTGGGCATTTATTTGAATCAAAAGATAATCCGTAATTGTAACCCTAAATTAATGGGATTTTGTTAAAGTTTCAAATTATGGGGCGTTTAATTTAATCAAAGAATGAAACATCTTCTAAGGAGATCTAGAGTGAATAATTGAATGAGTAGTAAAGAAAAAAAATAAAAAACGGACCTTTGTGGATCATGAAACTTGTTCCTGCAACATCTTCAACGAATCCAACATTGTGGAACACCAAACTTGAATGAATAATAAACAAAAACATTATTCCATTAATCAATCGACAAAAACAAAATTGAATGAATAATAAACAGAACCTTTGTGGAACACCAAACTTGTTCCTGCACCTTCTCCAAGAAAAACGAATTCCAATTGTTTAAGTTGAGTTCTTAGTTTATGAGAATAATATACCAAATTAGCCATTGCTGCAAATGAGAAGATACAAAAATATTAGGGTAAAATTAACCATAAAAAATTAGGCGAATTTAGAGATTATGTGATAATCCATAATTGGATCAAGATTAATGATTGTTACCTAAAAATTGTGATTATGAACACCTGAATTTGATTAAAGATTAACATTTGTTCATAAACATGTTTACCGATTGTGAAGCTATCATTTTGTGAAACAGAAGATGTTGATTGTGAAGCTATGATTTTCATTACATTTAATTTGAATTGGATATTGCGTTTGAATATTTAGGGTTTAGAAAAGAGCTGTCGATTGAGAGAGAAGGTATATGTTATTTTGGGTTAGTTGAATTAAATGAGAAAGTATTCATGGATGCCACTCTTTTTTTTTTCAAAGTTGCTTAGAAGACTAAAATGTTTTAGGCCGTTAGATCAAGATGAATATACAGGTGGCAGGTTTTAAGGAATTTTGAGAGTAAGATTGCTTTTCAAAACCCTATTTTATTAGTCTAGTAGATTTATTATATTGATTGTACATTAATCATCATATTCATGTCCTTTATGATTAGTCTTGTAACACCCAATATGTACTTAATACCATTCATGTTAAGGACCCTATAAATAGAGGCACCTAATGTAATGTGAAGACACACCAATAACAAGTTCTATTTCTTCCTCTCATACTCTCATATGTTCTTTTGATTATTGTTCTTATTGTGCTATTAGGCTTGTTATTTAACACGTTATCAGCACGCTCTTAAGGTGGTTTTCGATCTAGGTAACTCTTAAATCATTCTTAGTATCTTGTTAATTAGATGATCGATAGTTTAGTTAATTTGCTACTGGCAATTATATATGATTATATGCATGCAACCTTTGATTACGAATTCATATATTACTGATTTTGGCATACGCCTTCAATTTGCTAGTTTAAGCCTTGCTCGGAAAATGTTATTGTAATATTATGACACTACGATGGACAACACTGACTGCTCATAATTCGTTGTTCTAAAACATGTATTTATGAAACATATTTGTTGTAGCAGTTACATTTTAATTCTCAAACCTTACCTTATTTGGTAAAAGTAGGTGCGTACTTAATTTAACTTTTTCAATTCCTTGCATAGTACACGTAACATATACAACATTCTTAAGACAAATTTTCCTTTGTTATGAGAGTCAAGTGTTCAAGGACAATTAAAATAATTGAATACCGTGCAAACAGTTTTTTTTTATATTTAAACTGTTATATATGGAGTAATGTATGTCATCGGATACATGATAATATATGAATTACCTTTCAAAATATGGCTATCTTACTAGTTTAATGAGAATTCCGACAACAATCTGTTAATAGTTATTATTATTTTTTGTTGCTTAATTTCTTTTTTCTCATTAAAATGTTTATGATGATATTTGTGTTAGAAAGAAAAAAAAGAAAAGAAATAGTAATAATAAAATAAAAAATAAAATATATCGTATAGAGTTAATTATATTAGCGGTTCATTTTAATTCTCTAGCCTTTGTTTATTTTGTAAAAGTTGATACGGACTTGATGAAACGGTAATGTGGCATTGTTAATTTCTTTTCTAATGAATATATCAATAGATTATACAGAAATTGGGACACTCTAAGTGGATTTGAGCCTTTCTTCATATTTTGCGTGTGTATTTGCTTTATGTATAGGCGAGAATTAGATGTTTTGGGGTATTTTGAACCAGACTTCTTTGTTACTTTGGAAAAAGAATTTGCTATATATGTTGCATGATTGTTTAAGTAGCTTTTTATTGCAAATCACGGAGTTGCAAAAGATAGTATTGTAAAATACGAATATTGATGCATACATAAATTTACAAGATGGTATGTCAAATTTAGAAAGGAACCTAATAAAAATCCAGCGTGTTATCTATAATGTGATGCTTATATTGTTTTACGTGCATGGGTCACATAAGTACCTTTTATTTATGCTGTTTTGCTTCAAAAGGTTTTGTGATTACTATGAAATTAGTATGTAAA
Organism: Artemisia annua; assembly: GCA_014162995.1. Lineage (NCBI taxonomy): Eukaryota > Viridiplantae > Streptophyta > Magnoliopsida > Asterales > Asteraceae > Artemisia > Artemisia annua. The sequence continues at coordinate 121,855 of LBNU01000365.1, forward strand.
ACGAATCATTGTTCAACATTCTTTGAACCTATTAATATGGTACTTCGTTCACATAAAAGAAATAATGAGGTTTGTTTCTTGTTTATGAAACTTTATTATCTAATAATAGTTACCTACTTATGCATATATTTCACATTATTGAAATTTATTTGTATTAATATATGTCTATGATTATCATCTAATATATTAAATGTGAATGATTGCTAATCTCTTTTAATGAAATTTGATTGTATTAATTATGAATGCCAATAAATAACGCATGAGTTATTGAGTGTGGAATGCTTTTGTATTTTGAAAAGATAGATAAATCTTTTAATTCTCCAAGTATACATGAAATAGAGTAGAGATATCTATTTACTTCGTTTATACATGAACATTAGAACGACACCACCATGTATGCCAACTTATGTATTCATTAATATCGAACATGATTCCTTAAACGACAGAAATAATACAAAGGCCGGTGTATAAGTAGTCATACATAACATGGCCATTTTTTTATTTTTTTTTTAATTTTTTTTTATATGCTTGCAAATTGATTAAATGTTATTTATTAACTTTATTATCCTTTAATTGCCTTAAATTAACATAAATATATTCTCTTCACAAATTCAAACTTATTTGAAATGAGCAATCTTAATTATCACCATGAGTATTAATTTTGATATAAATGTCACTAACATATATATATTTGATAATAATGATAATATAGCTAGTCATGCCGAATCTTGCGAAACTTGACTTTTTGGCTTTGGACATAAGTGGACTAACTATTTGTCTTGGGTTTTGGATGCCGAGATGAACCTTGCTGCTAAGTCTTGGTGATACAATCCAAGCGGGCAAGACAACAACGGTTGAACAAAAGGCTAAGGCAATGATATTCTTGCGCCATCACCTCCATGAAAATTTAAAATATGAATATCTCACTGTTAAGGACCCACTTGTCCTTTAGAATCATTTGAAAAACAGATTTGAACATCAAAAAACTGTGATTTTACCGAGAGCCCGCTATGATTGGGTTCATTTAAGGTTCCAGGATTTTAAAACAGTGAGTGAATATAATTCTGCTATGTTTAAAATTACCTCCCAATTAACTTTGTGTGGAGAAAAGATCACTGATGCAGAAATGCTAGAAAAAACATTCTCAACCTTTCATGCCTCAAATTTACTATTGCAACAACAGTACCGCGAAAGAGGCTTTAAAAAGTATTATGATTTGATCTCATGTTTACTTGTCGCGGAACAAAACAATGAATTATTGATGAAAAACCATGAGTCACGTCCAACTGGATCCGCTCCACTTTCGGAAGCAAATATGGTAAATGGAGGTCGCGGTCGTGGATCTGACCGTGGACGAGGACGTGGCCATGGACGAGGACGTGGCCATGGACGTGGTCGTGGTCGTGGACGTGGCCAAGGGCGAGGTTTTGGTCGAGGTAATTATCATGGTTTTCAGTTTGGAAATACAAGTGGTCACAAAAAGTGGCAAGATAAAGGTAAGATGATAAAAAATGATGGAGGTGAAAAAACAAAAGGTACCATACAAAATATATGTTATCGTTGTGGCGGCACTAATCATTGGGCCCGTGCATGTCGTACACCCAAACATTTGGTGGAACTCTACCAACGATCCCAAAAGAATAATGGAAAAGGGGTCGAAGTTAACTTTGCATATGATGAAGGAAAAATTGATAGCCTTGGTATGGACAATCTTAGTGTTCCAGAAGACCCAAATGACAACACTCATTTGGATGTCAGTGATTTCCTCGTAAATGAGTGATCCATAAGCCAATATCTATAAAGCCAAGAATAAAACGCCTTCACGTTGATGATGGCCTTGTTTTTGTTTTGTTTATTTTTCTTTCAAGTTTACTTATGTTGTCCTATGAGACGTACTTTATCTATGATTATTCACTTGGCTTAATAAAACATGTTATTTCCTTTTAATTATTTCGTTAAACATTTTACTTATATTATGTGTTTTATTTTGAAGAATATGGATCGTGTAGCACAACTTATTACTGATGATGAAGACATATGTCTAGTGGACAGTGCAACCACACACACGATACTCAAAGAGGAGAAATATTTCTCACTATAACGACCAAAATTTCCGAATCTAAATTAAAACCCGAGATTAATGAAATGAATATCGGATATATCCAAATAAATTAAAACGAAACATCACAAGTGAACTTCCGAGCACATTTTGAATCTGAAAATATTAGAAACCTAAAATAAAATACGAGAACTACTTTTAACGCGACACGAATAATTATTTTCTTGGGCCGTTTCTTTTTTTACACAAACAATAACAGGACCCAATAACTAAATTTAGCCCATGAGTTTTCTTTGGCTTTTGACCCATTCACGACCCAACACCAACAATAAAATAAGATCCGGTTGTTTTTCTATCACAATAATACGCTACAACAAAATAAAAAAAAAATATAATAAAAAAAACCCTAACCCTAAAATATTATAAGCGGCATTTTTCTCTGGTGTATACTTTCTATTCGTGGCCAAGAAGGAGGTACAAGAGGGTTTATTTGATCGTGGATTATAGCTATTCGATTAAGGGATTGGTGTTTGTTTGCTCGGTTTCTTTTGTTGGGTCTCATTGTCCTTGTTTCTGTTCTGTGTTGTCGAGGCCTTCAACAAGGGTAACACCCTTTCGTCCTTGTTCCTTATTTCTCTTAATTAATGTCATGTAAACATTTTTTATTGCATGGTTGTGTTTCTGTGTTCGACTAAAAAGAAAGGAAAAGGCATGCTTACTTATTAATATCACACACACCACAAGTGAGAGATAGCTTGTAATTTTTTATAAACCAAACGCATCCCTTTTGTTAAATCCAACACGCATCTCTTGTTAAAATAAACTAAATGTGACCCTAGTTCTTTTTTTTTATTCAACCGAGATTCAAGTACCAAAACATAACTATTCATGCAGGTCGATGTATAACATGTATACTTATATACTGTTTCATGCAAAACTTCTCTTATAATTTTATGAGACAACAATTACTATTATCGGTTTTCTGGTCAATAATTTCGATCCATATTCAATCCATTTCATAAGCATGTACATACATACATGATAATATAGATCGAGTATAGGTAAGGCTAAATAGAGTTTATTTGTGTTTCATG
>LBNU01000368.1:0-15753 GCA_014162995.1 Artemisia annua
AGTTTTAGCTACATAGAGCATCGCGGTATCGTCGTGCCCAATTTTTTAATACAAAAATCTGCCTGTAACGTCAGCCAAAAATTCCACGCACAGAAATCCCACGGCACCACATTTTGCCCTGGTAACCATTGCCCACCAGAAATTTCTGGTTCCTCGGCCTGTTTTCTTTTTTTCTTTACAATTAAATAAAACGCTACACAAATAGTTAAACTAAATTAAACTCATTAATAAAAAAACAACACATTACATTAAAAAACCACACATTACATTAAAAAAAATAAAAAACAAAAAGCATAAAAAAAAATACAAAAACTTAATTATAGCAAGTTCCATAATTTGCTCCACAAGTCATTTCGAAGCCGCGTGAACTTTTCGATCGCGAAGTCTTTATTTTTTCTTAAAATGTAAATCACATCTTTCGATCCAAGCTTTTTGGCATGTATCGAGCGTGATCGATGAATGATATCTCTTAACTCACTTCGAATCCTTCGTCTTCCATATCATGTTTGTAATATTATACAACAACACAGATTAGTTTCGAAAGGTGTATGATCTTGCTACACAGTGCGGTCTCGTATAATACCGCCCAACGCCTTCTAGGACTTCCGAAGCTCGCTCAATATCTTTTCTAGCCCACTTTTTGAACTCTTTTGAAGTTCAAATTTTTTTCCGACCATGCAAACATAAACGTTTTCACCAAACACGGACCATGTTGGATAAAATGCCGGTCAGCTAAATAGTAAACTTATTTTAGATAATGTCCGTATTACTTCAAACGGCATTTCGGAACTTACCGGCAGATTCTTCATCAAATATCGGGAACCATACCAACACATTAAGATCATTATTGCTCCTGGATTCCCCAAATATGCCATGCCAAATCCATAAATTTTTGATCCGCAACAGCTTCCAACATAATCAGTTAGCGTATTTATGATCACGTCTTTTGATTGAGCCCTTGTAAAGGCCTTCGGACAATTTCAACCCCACATGCATACAATCCAATACTCCCGAGGCATTCCTGAGTTTTATGTTTCTTCATGCAATGCATATATTTTTCAATTCATCTGAAGTGGCTTCTTAAATACTTCTCTTGGCTATAAAACATGTATGCATTTAGTAAGTATTCTAAACATGTAGTAAACAACGTTCACCAATTTGCAGAGTACTCATCAAATGCATCAGCGTGAGGTGCATACGCCAATTGGCGTTGACGGATGCCTGCACTTCCAACACAGGACCTATACTTAACCGACCGGTAGCATCGTAAGTTGCATCTAAAAAAAACGAAAGACTCGGGAAGAGGCTGAACATCATAACTTAAAAATATCGTCGGAGAATTATTAAAAAGTCTAGAAATCAACGATACCCTTCGCCTAAAATTTCTTTTCGGGAATATTTTAGATCAGTCTCAGCGTTGCCAAGTAGCTCTTCGGAGTAAACGTTTGGTTCCGCCTCTTCTCAGATCACGAGCGTTATGCTATTGTCCTCGCTTCTCTTTTCACCCGCATTGCGATCCCCTCTGATCATACAAGGATGACAGATTGTTCATATTGCCAAGCAACTCTTGACATTATCGTTTCGCTCACATTAAAAAAAACATAACATCGAAAGGGTCGTGGTGATTATTTGTGTCGTATTGGATTCATGATTGAAAGATTTGTATGAAAAAATGGGAGGATTGAAATAGTATTTATAGAGTAGAAGGAAAAAAATAAAAAAATCTAGCCCGTTGCAACGCGTTAGATTCAAAAAACAAAAAAAAAAAAAAAAAAAAAAAAACCCTTATTTAGTTTGAAAGCAACGGTCTAGATTAAAAAAAAAACTAGCCAGCGGTGCCCACATATAAAAGTAACAAGTGGCGAAGCGCCGCTGCATTTTGCACCGGAAATTTTCGGAAAATTTTTTCCCGATAATTATTTACGAACACATGTTTGGCGTAGCGCTTCTCGTTTTGATGATCGTGGTATGTTTTTTGCCGACAAGTGTTGGTATTGTTTGAATAAAAATGAATGTTTGCTTTGGGCACAGTGTATTGCGGCGGGGCTAGTTTTTGAGCCCTTATAGTTTGAATGTTAATTTATTAAAAGCCTAGTATATATATATTATTTATATATATATATATATATATATATGATATATATATACTATAATTTATATATATTAATATATATATACGTTAATATATATACTATATATACGTTATATATATATATACGTATATATATATACGTTATATATCTATATATACGTATAGTAATATAATATATATTATTATATACATATATATATATATACATAATGATATATATAGGTATATATATATAATAAATATCTTATTATACTATATAGTATAACTTATATAGTTATAACGTATATATATATATATACGTAGATATATATAATAACGTATATAGATATATATATATAGTATATATATATATCTATAATACTATACTTATATATATATATATATATATATAATATATATATAATAAAATATATATATTATATATAGCTTAAATAAATTAAACATCAAAACTATAAGGGGTCAAAACTAGGCCCGCGCCGAATAACACTGCGTGCCCTAATTCACAACATTCATTTTATTCCAAACAAATACAACACCGTGTCGGCAAAAACATTACCACGATTCTCACAACGAGAAGCCCTACCCAAACATTGCCTTCGTAAATAATTATCGCAAAAAACTTTTCCGAAAATTTCCGTCAATGCAGCGGCCACTTCTCCACCTGTTACTTTTATATGTGCCTGGCTAGTTTTTTTTTTTAATCATAACCGTTGTTTCAAACTAAATAAGGCGTTTTTTTTTTTTTTTTTTTTTTTTTTTTGAATCTAACCGTGCAACGGCTAGATTTTTTTTTTAATTTTTTCCTTCTACTCTATAAATACCTATTTCAATCCTCATTTTTTCATACAAATCTTTCAATCATGAATCCAAACAACACAAATAATCACAACGACCCTTTCGATGTTTATGTTTTTTTTAATGATGAGCGAGAACGATATGTTCAAAGTTACTTGGCATATGAACAATCTGTATCCTTGTATGATCAGGGGGATCGCAATCGGGTGAAAAGAGAACGAGGACATACATACCTCGTGATCGAGAAGAGGCGGAACAACGTTTACTCGAAGACTACTTTGGCAACGCTGAGACTGATCCTAAATATCCCGAAAAGAATTTTAGGCGAAGGTATCGTATGATTTCTAGACTTTTTAATAAAATTCTCGACGATATTTTAAGTTATGATGTTCAGCCTCTTCCCGAGTACTTTCGTTTTTTTAGATCAACTTACGATGCTACCGGTCGGTTAAGTATAGGTCCTGTGTTGAAGTGCACATCCGTCATACGCCAATTGGCGTATGGCACCTCACCTGATGCATTTGATGAGTACTTGCAAATTGGTGAACGTTGTTTACTACAATGTTTAGAATACTTTACTAAATGCATACATGTTTTATACCAAGAGAAGTATTTAAGAAAGCCCACTTCAGATGACATTGAAAAAATATATGCATTGCATGAAGAAAAACATAAACTCCCAGGAATGCTCGGGAGTATTGATTGTATGCATTGGGGTTGGAAAAATTGTCCGAAGGCCTTACAAGCTCAATTCAAAAGACGTGATCATAAATACCTAACTATTATGTTGGAAGCTGTTGCGGATCAAAAATTATGGATTTGGCATGCATATTTTGGGGATCCAGGAGCAAATAATGATCTTAATGTGTTGTATGGTTCCCCGATATTTGATGAAGAACTTGCCGGTACAGTTCCGAAATGCCCGTTTGAAGTAAACGGACATATATCTAAAAAAAAGTTACTATTTAGCCGACGGCATTTATCCAACATGGTCCGTGTTTGTGAAAACGTTTAGTGTTGCATGGTCGGAAAAAAATTTGAACTTCAAAAGAGTTCAAAAAAGTGCTAGAAAAGATATTGAGCGAGCCTTCGGAGTCCTACAAGGTCGTTGGGGGATTATACGACGACCGGCACGTGCTTAGCAAATCAACACTTCGAAACTAATCATGTGTTGTTGTATAATATTACACAACATGATATTGGAAGACGAAGGATTCGAAGTGAGTTTAAGAGATACATTCATCGATCCACGCCCGAACATGCCAAAAACTTGGATCGAAAGATGTGATTTACATATTAGAAAAAATAAAGAACTTCGCGATCGAAAAGTTCACGACGAGCTTCGAAATGACCTTGTGGAGCATTTATGGAACTTGCATAATTAGTTTGTATTTTTTTTTAATGCTTTTTGTTTTTTTATTTTTTTTAATGTAATGTGTGGTTTTTTAATGTAATGTGTTGTTTTTTTAATTAATAGAGTTTAATTTAGTTTATATTTGTGTACGTTTTATTTAATGTAAAAGAAAAAAAGAAAGGCCGACGGAACCAGAATTTCTGGTGCCAATGGTTACAGGCAAAATGTGGTGCCGTGGGATTTCTGGTGCCGTGGAAATTTTTGCTGACGTTACAGCACTTTTTGTATCATGGCACGACGATACCCGATGCTCTATGTACCTAAAACTTAAATAAAAGAAAATTGAAGCAATATCTGATCAAATATACACAAGTTTAGAAACTTAATCGGTGCATTTTACATACAATTCACGATGAGTTAATTGCTTGCTTATACATTGATATTATCCTTTATATACGTTACATGATTACGACAAGCATTTGACTATCTTTCAATAGAGGGGCAATTTCATGTACTTTCGACAAACACTTTTTTTTCGTTTTTTAGGTTTTCTTGGCACAAGAGTTTGCATGATATATCACATTTACTATAACACCAATATAAGTTTGAACACTCAACATACTGTTATAAAACGGGTATAAGTATTTATGTAAAATTCCAAATGATTAATCATTTTTTGCATTTAAAAAATACAAATCACTAGCTTTCCAATCTTTTATCACACATAATTTTTTAACTTATAAATCAATACAGTTTATTCATAGAAATAGAGAAAATATATGAATTTTCTTTTTTTAATATTCAAACTCGTTTAATATATCGCATGTGATATAACACTAATTTCGTAGATTTGAAGGCTGAAGATGCGGTCGTAAAATAGACATAAGTATTATTAGTGTTATATCACATGTGATATATTAAGCGAGTTTGAATATCAATTTAGGTGTTTTGTAATTAGTTGCCTCTAGAGGTGGAAACGAGCCGAGCCGAGCCCGAGCCTGCCAGAGCTCGAGCTCGGCTCATTTAAGTTTTAAAAGGCTCGAGCTCGAGCACAACTCGTTTCGAACCTTAAATTTTTTGTTATGTAGGGTCGGGCTCGGCTCGAGCTCGACTCGTTTATATGATTTTGTCATGAAAAGTTAAAGCTTGGCTCGAGTTAGAGCTCGGCTCGTAATGTATCTTTATTGAGCTTGTTAATAAGCTCGAACTCGGCTCGTATATATGTTTAATACTTAGAAAATCATAATTTCGTTTAGGCTCGTTTAGGCTCGCTAGCCCAAACGAGCTTTATACGTAAAGCTCGGGCTCGAGCTCGATTAATAAACGAGCTGCAACTTAGGCTCAAGCTCAGGCTCGAGCTCGTTTAGGTTCGGCTCGTTCGAGCTTTTTACGGATTCGATCCCGAGCTTTTCACGAGCGGCTCACCTCATATCCACCCCTAGTTGCCACATTGCAAGATGTTCTTATTTTCAAAGTTAAAATAATCAAATGGATGTCTTTAGTTTAGGAACCTAATATGTATAAAATTTTATGGTAACATAGTAAATAGTACGGAGTACTAGTTATAATACTCATGCAACCACAGAGTTTTGACATAAATTTTAATTATTATTTCCCGTTCTGACTCGCACTCACTCATTTTGTTATTCCTACTTTTGGGTTGGAAAGTAGTTAACTATGAAGTATATATATGTCACTACCTTGTCCTTTGTCAAGATTTCTAAAACATGTAAATTGGAAAAATCTATATTCTTCATGAAGTATAAGAAGGAACTAATAGTGAATAGTAAGGTTAACGTACTCCATGACCGTAATACTTGGCTCTTTTGACCAATACTAAATTACATAGATAAAGTTACTTTCTCAACGATGTTCAAGTACCTTGCAATCACTTAATAAGCTCATTATTCTTTCACAATTTGCCATCATACAAAAATGTATTTTCATATAAAAAGATAATCCGTGGAGCATAAGCATCATGGTCAATGTAGTCCAGCTTCTCTGTTCTTATAGCATCAACACTATCTTTATCAGTATATTTGTTATCATCTTCTTTATGTTAGTTTTTATGGAGCATGATAACAACAATAATTAACATCTTCAATAAATAATCCAGATATGGATACTTTTATAACCTCAACTAACTGAATCAGATGACTGTTCAAGTTATCCAAAGAAGGTGAGTCCTTGACTTAGATATATGTGGCCTATTACCACCCCCCCAAATGTTTACATAGTGAGTTTCGAACCTAAGACCTCAACTATCTTCATAAAATTTGGAGTAAAACTCTCCAGAATGGATTCGTATTTTGCACTATTCGATCTCAACATACATGCAATATTGTTAAAACAGAATTAAGAGAAAAATGCATCAACTAAAAGTTGTGAAAGTATACCAACAATCAACTAATTCGAAGTATAAAGAAGCACCAGAACACTCGAGCTGAATAAGAAAATGACTAAACAACCAGTACCCAAAAATGTAGTTCCCGTCAGTAAGTGAAAGTTACATAAGCGAGGATGTGGAGTTATAACTTGTAAACATATTAATCATGACATCTCTGTGCATGTGAACTTCATACTGCAAGACAATACCAAAAGGACGTCAATGATCTTCTAACAAAATCTTTGTTTACATCTTTAACTGCAATTTTCATATGGTCTTCATTCGCTAATCTAGTGGGTCCATCTTCTCGTATAAAGGAGTCACTATATAGATGGTATGGTGAAGAATCTCCGAGCCTGTATAACCCGAAAAAAGATCTTCATGTTAAACATAGATCTGACTAAATAAGCCTAAAATAACAGTAATAGTTGAAAATGGAAGTATCTGGTTCACCCTAAGTCTAACCGAGTAGTGAATGGGTCCGAAAATTTTAAGCACCCAATAGCCCATCAAAAGAAAATGTTGAGTCACATCATCTGCCCATTTCAAATATTGGTGAGTATGACTAGTTAGTTAACGGGGACAACTATATAACTTTGTTTCAACAATTATTTGTTCTTATAAATAAGATTATGATTGCTATTTTTTTAGAAGTAGATGTACAATTTGATCTAACAATATTATGTTGATGTTTGACTTAAGGGCCCATTATAAAACGGATGGGTCAGATTGGTTCGTGAATGTGCCAACACTAACATAAGACTATGATATCCTATAGGCAACCAACTGACCATGTTGGAAGTAATGGAACAGCTAGCAATCGACATTCAGTACAACAGTAACTTTCTAGTTAATCAATGACTATTAAAAACAGTGAATGGTGAAAACTAATAAAATTACCTATTGATCCTGTTTTACTCAACTCCATGTGGTTTTTAGCTTTAAGTTATATCAAGTTTCAAGAATATTATTAGTTTTATACCCATTACCAATCAAGGCAATCAGTTTGTCGGTATCTTTACACAGGTTTTTTTTTCTTTCATGTTTAACTTATAAAATGAATATTTATAATTTTAACGTATAATAACCCGACCTCGATTGACCTTAAAACTTCAGATGGATTAATACTTCATTCAACTATAATAGTATCAGTTAGTTGTAACGAGCTTACTTCATTATGCATTCTCCATACCTGTAAATAAGGTAGTTATTAGGTAGGTGAGAATAGCACTAAAATTAGCAAATTAGACATTAAGGAGCATATATATTCAGCAAGGCAATACACGCACATGGCTACACAAAACAAAAAGTTAGCAAAAGACAAGTACATTGCCATTGTATTCATTTGGTTTATGTAATTATAGACAAACCGCGAGTATTCCTTTAAGAATGGGTCAAAATGGGTTGGACGGATAAAACAGAATGAAGATAGAAATTAATAATATACTAGAAACCAAAAAAGGCATAGCAGAAAATTGAAAATGGGTCAAAATGAGCTGGACAGGTACAAAAACCAATATTAATTAGTAAAGCAAATATAAATGATTCTAACTAAGGTTCTGAAATCTGTGTATACAAAGTACTTGCGAAGTATTTCTTGTCGATAAAAAAGTTATATATCCCTGCCTTAGAAGCTTATGTACCAGTTGCTACTTTTGCTACTTGCTCTCTGCCACTTGCTTCACTTTGATTGAGATTAAAAGACAGTGCAACCCCCTAAACCTATATTTAAAAGTTGTTGAGAATCTTAACTCATAAATATCGCATCTAGCATGTATATATATAACCTGATATGATTTTCTTTTGACGTTGATGTTAAAGTAAAATGGTGTGTCTAAAAACTGTAAAAAATCAAAAAGATGATTTATCTATCTATGTTTTCACCTGAGTACAAATAAGAAGAGAAGGGTACCGACAATTTAAAGTGCTCATGCAATAATATCACAATTCAGTGGACAAAGGAGTTAGCGCTCCTATGAGTAAGATCTTATTTATTTACTGTATTTATTATAGATAAAGGGTGTTACTTAGTAGCTAGTTCAGGCGGGCTGGGATTTCAGTTAAGAAAGAAGCACCTGTGAATTTCTTGACTGACCCGATGGAAGGGAGATCGACACTTAGACCAGCTGACATTTTGATCTTTGGATGGATAGGAGGGAAACATGCTTGTGTAGATTTAACGGGGGTTTCTCCACTTGTGGGATTGGGGAATCATGCGTTTACGGCAGGTCAGGCTGCTTTGAAAGCTGCTTCATGCAAAGTAACCAAACACGAGAAAGCGTGCCTTGATAACCAACACGCGTTTATACCTTTTGCATTTGATACATTTGGCTTCCTTGCACCTGAGGCTGTGGAGCTGCTCAAAAGAGTCCAACGGGTTATGCATGGCAATGTTACGACCCCAAGGTCTCTGAATGTAGTTTTTAAAAGACTAAGTTTTGCTATTCAAAAAGGGCTAGCGGCGCAGCTTGTTGCCCGCTTGCCTGTCGTTTCAGTGTAAAATTTGTATTAATTAGATTAAAAAAAAAAAAAAAAAATTATAACCATCTGTCTAACTCTAAGATGACGGTGATGGAAATAAAAAAGTACAGACTTGTGTGTGACTTGTGAGTAGTCTCAACTTCCGAGTAATCAAGAGATGAAATAGGAAACATGGTACCTATTCAGCTGGATCAGCTTCAACTGCACGTTCAAAGTAAGCTGAAGCTTTTTCTTGATCATGATGAAGTTCCTACACCAATTGAGCATATTTTGAAACCACTTCACCATCCCCAGGGGATCTGCTTGTACCGCGCGAGTAATACTCTTCAGCCTCTTCATGGTCTCCTTTGGTCTATCAATCAAGAACCAAAAGCCACATAAATAATTTAGAAAACTTTGCTCATTTCTAAAATGGATCCCGCAGCCTCAAAAGCCAAAAGGTATTCATCGGGTTATAATCTTAACCTGTTGAAGAAAATGGGCATAGTTTCTAAGTAACAATGGGTCGATCACAACATTTTTCGTTAACCACCCTCCTGTAATATTCCTCCAAAGATTCCTGGAATTCAGTTTATTGTTATTAAATCACGAACCTTTTGTTTATGTAGACATTTACAGAAAATGATGTGTAAAATTACCTCAATATATGGGTGCAGTTGTCTCATCATTTGCTTCGTCATCGTCTATTTCCCACAGGAATCTGGCATATGCTCCAAGAATATCACTGCAAACAGTAAACTTGAATCAAACTGTATGCCATTTTTAAGACCATTACTGCAAACAATTTTTTCAAGATTTGCAGCAGTTTTTAACTACAATTCAAATGCGCAATTTGAAGAGTATGAGAAAATCCATATCGATTAATGACTTTATGTGAAATCAGTAGAGGATGCATGCTAAAGACTTACAGATGACTCACATTTCTGGTTTATAACCCATACGTGACAAGTCGTCACAACACACCTCCTAGTTTATGGATGCTTATCACTCCAGATATCACCCTTTTGTGTTAAAATCTGCGTAATATCAAACTCATTAATAGTTCTTATTACAAATCATCAACCAGAATAGCACATACATCAAAGAAAGTTGTCGATCATTCGTTTAAAGCAAACCAAAAACTTAAGACAGATGACGAAACAACTAATTTCTTACCGAACAAAATATTATTTGAACTTACATTAAAGATTACTATGCAAGAACACAAATTTAACATCCACTTCAAACATGAAACCAATTGTTGCCCCTATTCTTCATCACTATGTTAAAATAAGAAATCCCAACAGCCGAATATAATATAGTAAAAGCAATTTAAATGAGCAATCTCAAACATGCCATATCGGTAGTAAGTTGGGGGAGGGAGGGACGCCATGAAAGTGACAAAATTCCATTTAATGCAAATGTTAATCCACAATTGGGCAACACTAAATATGCTTACCTAACTCAGCGAAAAAAGAGAAGAACTTAATACATACTTGCCACTAAGATGCGGATCACCAAACTCATTCGAGTGATAACTATAAACCATATGATAATAATAATATGATACAAATTATTTTTGATAGTATGGGCTGAATTTTGAACCACCAAATGAAAGGAACAGTTTAAAAATAAGTTAATCCAAACATCCCGCTAAAGTGAAAGGAACAGTTTTAAAATAAGTACAATATTAGTCACTTTAAAGATTTCCTTGTTACAACTATCATGCAGTTATGCATAAACATTACGTGAATTAAGAGCAAATTCCCAAAACCCAACATGTTTTCCCAATTTGGTCAAGTGCTAACGTGCGAATGTGCGATTCCATTAGTTTCTTGACACGTGTCCCAGACAAAGAGAACTATACCAATCATTTGCAGGCCCATCCACTATGTTTTGTACCCCATGTGGTGTTTGACTTTTATTTGCAAATGTGCGAATATGCGAATTTCGGCTGCTCATGTGCCAAGATTTCTTGGAAAATAACAAATCTTTCAATATCTTTTTGATTTGATTTATTTTTAAAATTATTTACAATTAATTAATTTAGTTAATTCACTTTTATATCACTTAAAATACTCAAATCCACACACACACATAAAAACCTATATTTTTCAACTGGGAAAATTCCTTTCGCATAAGATAAAACAAAAAATAAATACAATTTGTACAGCCCTATTGTGAAGCTTGGCTATGTTCCATCACTAGGATGTGAACCCGCGCTTTGCTGCGGGACGTTTGGCTAAAGAAGTATTTTAACCTTTGTTTCGTTTAGTAAAAGGCTTTATTTATTTATTTATTTTTTTTATTATTTTTTTATTATTTTTTTTTTGTCTGAAAGTTGTAGCAGCCTCAAAACCTCATTAGAGAGATGATGTTTATTAAAAGAACACAAATAACACATATGTTTTTAGTTTATTTTCAATGCAATATTGATGGTTATAAGTTAACGCTTAAGACATGCTCGATTGAAAACTTTAAACAAACATTTTTTAGATAGTCATCCTGCAAATACATTACTAATCGTGTGTTATTACTACGTATACTAAAACCCAAAAAGTCACTCTACATATGACCACCTCTTGGTAACTTAAAACCAAATGGCAACCTCATTTTATCAGCAACTTTCTTAGTCGCATACAATTTTTGACCAAAAAAAACAAAGGCTATGGTGAAAGGGTGTGGAACCCCTGACGCATCTTGAAAAGTTGCAATTTTTCATCTTTAGTCTTTATCCTTAGCAATCTCCTCGGCTTTCAGTTTACGTTGAGGTAGATTCGCGGCTCCAGAAATTTAAAGTTGCAAACACAGATGTGTTTCCCTCCAGGTATGTGGCAACTCGCAAGCTCCATGTTGCTTGCTTTCTTGCATAATTCTTCTTTCACGGTCCCAATTTCTGTAGACATTATACAAAATGAAATCTTTTAAAAGAAACCTAATTAAATGTGATACTTTTAGGGACTTTCTGTTAGCAGCAATTTAAGCTTTCGTTGGAGTTTAATTTTTTAAGAAAATTTTAAGATATTAATGAACTTCTGCTAATCTAAGATTGAAAAACTATGTACAACTGTAACCCGTTCCTGTGTCAGTTCCTTTTTTTTTATTTAACCTACTTTGGTTAAAAGAAGTATAAAATGGCAAATTGGAACAGAGTAGCATATAAACCACGGCCAATTTATTTAATATAATACAAAGGCATTGCAGAAATAACTAGAGTATAAAATGTCGGGTCTACTAACCTTATTTGCTTGAATGGCCCACTGATGTTTCTTTCGGAACCTACAACTCCTTGGCTGACTTTAGCAACTATCTGGTGGTACAAATCTGCCAATGTGAGTAATAAAAACTATCAGTGGTACATGTTATATTTAACGGATGTGGTTGCGCATTAGAAAACCTAAACATATATTGGACTCTGTGCAACCTAATGATGAAAAATTTATAAACGAATATTTGAAAACATGCTAATTAAGAACATAGTCAGGCGACTATGATGGAGTATTTGGAGTAAATGCAACTCAATTCTTATGCCTTTGACCAAACACGGATAAACTAACGATGATGCCGCTTCTCGTTTGTGATGTTAAAATAATCCGTTCGCATTACTTTAGGGTTAAGAGTATGAAAGTATTTAAAAACACTGATTCAAACAAATTTCTAAACCTATACGCAGAACAAATACAGATGAATCAAGGTCACTTTTTTTTGGCCTTTTAAACCTTTTTACATCGACCCCATTTACACCCAATCGTCTAACCTTTTTCGGTACCATTTGCTGTTTACACCCAAAAGACTATTCAACCTCACAATTTGAAGTTTTTACACGCATTTCCATTAACCATTATATCGCCTATAAAAGTCACTTTCTCCCACCCAAAAGACTCTAAAGATGAATCAAGTTTACCTTTAACCTTAGCTGAACCAACCCCGTATCTATTATCCAACTTTTAAGCCAAAAAAGAAACATTTTTTGATACCCTTTGATCTTTAGACTCAAAAGAAGCAATCTTACCCTTTTTTGAACCAACCCCATTTTCATTTTTACCCAAAAATGCACTCTATTTTGACACACTTTTATCTTTATCCCCAAATGTAGAAAACGCCACAATTAGCAAAGTAATGTAACGTAAGCTTTTGTACTAAATTTTTGTAATTAATAATTTTCTTTTAGTGGGTTACTACTGCTTACCCTCAATCAATGTTCCTACATTATAAAAAATATTCAAAATACCTTAAGTTGTTGATTTTGCATCTTGCTGTTGGCATTGCAACCTTACTGCTGCATTTTAGCCTTGCTTGTGCCTTTTGCCATTCCGCACCGACGTTGATGTTACTGAGACCATTGCAGGCCTGTTGCTGCTAGCGCCATTCCAGTCTGATTTGTTGATGGCTTTGCAGCCCATGATCTTTCCAGTAAAGCTCAACATGCAGTTACAAATCACTAAATAAAAATTTTTAATATTCATGGAGCTGAGGTATAAAAAGAAATGGGCGTACAATGTAATTTTACATACGCAATCATTCTAGGTCGTGGGACCTCATCAAAGACTGTGCGAGCAGCAAAAAGTGCACAATTGATAGCTCATGCATCGTCTTCAGCCACATCGGCCATGGTTTCCCCATCAAGTGTTACAAAGAACAACCCGGGCAGACCTTTATGCAACCTTTTTTGCCTGAAATAAACAGTTTGTTGTTAGTCGCCACACTTTATAATAGATTCATATTGGAGAAAATGAAATAAATCTTTAAATTTAGACTGAGTGCTAATTGCCACCAAAGAAGTTTCTGCTGTATACTACATGAAAAAAGAGTACATACCGATTAATCACTGTAATATTTATCATCAACAATAATTTCTTGAATTCGGTTGATCCTTGTTTGGTAGTTCGACCTTGTCAAAGAGAATGCTATTTGATCGCAGTTTTTGGAGGAACATGTCCGATTCTAGCAAAAGTAAAGCAAACCTTAGTAGCAAACCTCTTATTGAAGACGTCTCCATATTGTCTGTCAAAAAACATATGTAACTGTAAAAGTAAAGCAAACCTTAGTAGCAAACCTCAAGTGACCGACCGTTGACGGCTAGTATTTGTATGCAACGTGTTCCAGTTTTCATGGCACCGCCTAAAATGATAACAACAATTAGAAAATTAGTAAACGGTGATCTGCAAATTCAATAATTGTTTAACAGGAATAATAGAATTACAGATTCATCGTACATTGCCTCAGAAAGTAAGCAATAGCAAAAAAAAAAAACACACACACAGGGAAACACAATAACAAATTCAGACCTCTAATAGATTTTTTCACAGAATTTCTTGAAACAATAACGTTTCCTGTAGGCTGAAACTATAACACATTATAAAAGGAATTAGTTTGACAAAAAAAATGCCATGAGTTATGAACACCAAATTTTGCAGCAACAACACGTATACCTAACCTGATCTGACTCATGTATTTTAATGGACCACACAACTTAAGTAGGATCCCAGGCTTCACTTTAATAAGTTTGAAGTCACAGCAAAACAATACCTTTTTTCACTTAGTAAATATATGTCAAACATGCACCTATATTCTAGGTTATGTCACCCATGTAAGAGCCTACTCCACCAGATAAAGCTCATTAATTTCTTAAACTCCACTACAAATACCTGCAGTGCCACAATGGATCAATTTGCCTTCTCTAAAAAGTCTGCTTACGCACACAGCCCTATAAGCAAATATTCTAATAAGCAATCCCAAACAACCCTATAAGCAGTTTAAAAAGATGTTGTATTCTTTTTTTTAATCATTCATGTATACGAAATTATGCATTTGTTTCTGATTTCACCCTTACCTCATTTCCCATTTCCATAGTTAGGGTGACGCACTTACTATTTTATTAGGTAAACGACAAAAGATTACCTATACCAATATCAACCCCCAAAAAATCAATCTTTACCCAAGAAACATATAAAAATTAAAACTTGAATCGAAAACCACCAGAAAAAGTATACAAAATTTCAACAAAAAAATGTAGCTGGAATTCTTCACCGTAAGCTCATTAGCTAGAAACATAAGGTAAAAGATAATTCAAATGCAAAAGAAAAATATTAGAATGGCAATGAAACATAAATATTACGGATTATTTTATAAAGTGCAGACTTCAATGTAGAAATGAAAAAAACCTGCCTGTTGCTAGCATAGGATCCACAATTAACACTCGAGTCCCTTGAGAAAACTTGTCCGGCAACCTGTGAAAGGAACATTAAGAGCCATCAGAAGTTAGGCATGGTTAAGACCCGAAATTTTAGAAGAAATCAAACAAATAACGTTTTGAATTATGACCCTACCTGGAACTTCTTACTTGTTCAAATACACTGTTGGTTCAAGCGTCTCCTGATTTCTCACCGTTAACAGTGGTTCCACAGGCTCATAAGCGTTAAGTATTTTGTTTTTTTGATATGAAAAAGGAGTTTGGGATTACAAATAAGGCTCAGCCCTGCAACTCTTTAAGTGACCAGGTGATGCGCCGGATTGCGACCACGCACTAGGGTTTTACCTCTCAAGGGATCTTGAGAAGCTTGCAATCCCCACCAGGCAGTGTACCTGACCGATGTTGTATAGTGTAGTGGCAAGTACTGGGGGATTGATCGTTCTCTCAGGGAATAGTGTCGTTAGGATTGAAAA
>LBNU01000368.1:17442-71574 GCA_014162995.1 Artemisia annua
GAAACACTTGGAGTACTTTTAAAATATTTAGCACATATGGGGGTAATAATGTTGTTCTTCCCCATTACTCCATTACACTAGTACTTTACCCATGAGTCCCAATCGTCCCAAAACAATATGTAAAAGGATATGACTCGACTTAGCAACCATGTAATCATTTAGATAATTAACTAAGGGTTTAACAAATGTTGTCACAATAATGCACTAAAGGTGAGTGCATATAAGGTAGGCTAAGGCGATTTGGGTGTACATTTAAGTGGGGTGTAACAAATTCTTCCTTTAAGTAAAATGCTTAAAGTTAGAAACGAAAAGATAGGCTCGGAGGGGTATCGTGTACTAAAAATGAGTACAACACTAAGGGTGTGGGAGAATTACTTGACCAATGTAGTCAAAGTAATTATAACAAAAACACATGTGTAAAACAAGGGTTAATCCTAATGCCTCTTATCATGTAGTAAATCTAACTACACGAATGTAGTCTCACTTGTGGATTCAGGATGGTCCTATTACAAGTTCTAGAATCTAAGTGCTACCGGTACACACATCATAGCATTAAAGATGAATGCTTTTCCTACCAATTCTAGGGGCGAACCTCACATATTTGGGGTGGAAAAAAAAATTAGTGATACGGTTTTTGTGCTAGTCATATAACTCCTATCCATGAGACGCTCATTAATACCAAAGTTTCACTCCTAAATATTGTAAAAAAAATTAAATTTGGCACTAAAATTGCCCTAACAGGTATTTCTCTCAGTTTTATTACACATCTACCTTTAAACAAACAAAAATCAAGCGTAATTGCTCTCTCTAAGGTATCGTAATTTACCCCCCCCCCCCTTACACTTAAGATGAACATTGTCCCCAATGTTCAAATAATAAGATGTAAAAGTAAATAAGGTAAAAGAATGAAATCAAATACTCCCCTGATTCGCTCGGTAGATAAAGGGGTAACATGGTTAGATCTTCTTCCAAGAAAATGAACACTCAAAGCTTCCCTTCCGAAATATAAATCATCTTCTTGTCCAAAATAACCTGTTAAACCTGAGAAAACAAACACGAAAACCTGCATAACATCGGCGGGATAAATCTGTATAAGGATATAATGCTTGTGGAATGAATATTTTGCAGATTCCTGGAGTTTATAGGTTAGAAACTTTATAAAGCACTTTATGATTCCGGAAGAAAAACAAAACTTTCAAAAAAAAATTCCAGAAAATTGAACTTGACGGCGTCATCTTGGAGCTTGATGCCGTCAGATGTGATCTGACAATTTCTCATGTTAAGTTTCCGGAAAATTTCTGGAAAAACTCAATTCTTACTTCCTGGAAATCCTGCAAAATATCATTATGACTCGATACAAGCATTTGACTCAAACAATTACTAATATGTATGTCAATTTAATATTGTTATAATTCATGTTCGTTTGTTCTTATAAACCGATTTGGATTTCCCTTACACTTATCTTTTGCAAAATACCATTATATGTAGTTAAGACGAAGTTAAAAACAAAATAAAGCATTTTCACAATTTATTTTGAAGCATGAATCAATAACAATAAAAATAAAACATACATACGGAAACAAATAAAATTCAAATAAACAAACTAACAAAACAAATAAAGCTTGGGTTGCCTCCCAATAAGCGCTTGCTTTTGTTCGAGTCACGAGCCTGACTCTATCCTTATTTAACGGATAAAGGTGAGGTTTTCCCTACACTTAAGATTAAGTGCTGGTGGTAGTAGCGATACACACCATCTCGGTGGAAGTATGCCTCGTGAGGAAAGAGTGGTGGATGAATTATATACTCAAAGGGGTATGCTCCTTTCATCATAACCTTACCTAGTTCATTTTGGTCCATGGGTGAATTAAAGTTTTCTCCTAAAAAAGGATCATCTTCTATCAACTTCGAGAGACTCCTAGTTGGAAATCCATCTTGACTTAATAAACCCGGTTTAAACCCATAATGTTTCTTGTGATCAATCATGAATGGGTGATGTAAGTATGTTTAAGGTCATGGTTCACTCCTATATTAGCTTCCACTCCACATGGTTTAGAGTCTACTACCTTCATCGTAAAATTACCCATACTATATGGTTTAATGGGTGGATCGGAACCTATTTCAATTCCTAAATTTTCATCCAAGGATGGAAGATTAGGTAACGGTTTTGGTTGAGGCTCCAGTTCATCAAATCTAGGAACTTCCATAGAACTAAAAGAAAGGTTATGACTACAAGTATTCAAACCTATTTCTTCTAGTTGTGTTTGGTCCAAGGGCTCCAACTCTATTGAGGTTCCTAAAGTCTCTTCTACTTCTTCCGGGTAAGTCACAGGCGGTGTGTGTGCCTCAAATGATGGTGGGACTTGTGGGGTACTTGGTGAGCTTATGTTATTTACCTCATCATTCCTCGTGTCAAGGTCACCTATATCCTCATCATGTGTTTTAGTAGAACCTAACCCTAACATTTTCCCGAGTATCTCAAGTGCTTCTCTAGGCATCTCAACTTCTATATCCAAATCATAAGGATCATGACTGCTATATTCAAATTGCCCAAAAGATTCATCATGTGTTTCTTGAGATTCATCATCATCGATCGTAAAACCTAGGTCTTTTTGATCAATGTGATCATGCTCGGCTAGATCCTCCATCACATCAAGATCACCTAAGTGTTCACCATGTATTATGGTAGTGCCTAACCATGACATGCAGCTAGGTGGCTCAACTCCACCCTCATCCCCAAACAAACTTGTTTCATGATCCTTGAAATTTGTGGTCAATTGACTTGTATTAATGTTTGTTGGGTTGTCTACCATATAATAATATTGGGCACAATTCTCAATAGCTTCCCATGCTTCTCCAGCACGTAATTCCCTGAGATCCCTGCCAGAAAAATAGTAAATGTCCCTTTGGGCATGTCGGTCGACACAATCGTAAAAGATTTGAGTTAGGGACCATAAATCGAAGTTATGATGANNATAATAATATTGGGCACAATTCTCAATAGCTTCCCATGCTTCTCCAGCACGTAATTCCCTGAGATCCCTGCCAGAAAAATAGTAAATGTCCCTTTGGGCATGTCGGTCGACACAATCGTAAAAGATTTGAGTTAGGGACCATAAATCGAAGTTATGATGAGGGACTTTTTGGAGTAAATATTTAAAACGAGTCCAAGCATCATATAGAGGTTCATCTTTATGTTGTTTAAACATCAAGGTATCATATGGAGTGGGTGAATTACGTGGTTGGTGGTATGGTGGATTCGCGTTCTCCATAATGGTGAACGGAAGAGTCCATGGAAATTACGAAAAAAACACACAAAGAAAAAGATAGACTAAAGAAAACCTATAAAAATAAAATAAAAATCTCACTAGAAAGGAATCTAGCGAGTAGACCTAATAAAATAAAGATTCAACCTAAACAATAACTATTCCCCGGCAGCGGCGCCAAAAACTTTGATGCGCGGGATTGCGACCACGCACTAGGGTTTTACCTCTCAAGGGCTCTTGAGAAGCTTGCAATCCCCACCAGGCAGTGTACCTGACCGATGTAGTATAGTGTAGTGGCAAGTACCGGGGGATTGATCGTTCTCTTAGGGAATAGTGTCGTTAGGATTGAAAAACTACTCTAATAGGTCTAGGGGTGAGGGAAGATTCTTTTTGTATTTTATATTTTTAGGAAAGCAAGTAAAAATCTCGGGTTTTGGAAGAGTGGGCTGAATTAGTTGCTAGTCAACTAACCCAAATTACTACTAATGCAAATAAAATAAAATAACAAGAAAGTAAATGGTTGTGAAAACTATAATGGAGAGAAGTGTGTTTACTTAGATTTCCTTACTCCCTAACTATCTTTTACCGATTGATTAGTGTGTATTAATTGCGTGGATGACGGATTGTATTCCTTAATACCATTCGTAGGGGTGTGTACGGACTTCCCCTAACTCTATGAGATCCTACTTCACTCCTATGTCGAGCCGGCTAAGAAGCTCCTAACATGGGATCACTAGAATTCACTCATGCATTAAATACAATCAAAATAACCTTAGTACACCTTGGTTCATGTTTCTTAAGACGTTCAAGCATGTTACCAACCGGAAGTCTGCCAGTTTTCTTAAGCCTAACATCGATAATCACCCATCCAATACAATTAATAACACACCATTCAATCAATAATTAATAGTTAGGTTTCATTAGATCTAAGCAAACACAAAGAAAACTTAGCCTAGCATGTTAAACAAAAGACAAGAACAAGATAGAATCAAACAACACATAGGCATATTGAATGATTAATTGATTACTTATCTTCAATGTAACATGGAAGATCCAAGGGTATAAAAACCCTTAAAAAAGCTGCAAAAATCGTCTAGGGTTTCTCTCTAAAAAGTTCCACACGAATGACTAAAAGTTATGCGAATATATATAGAAAAACAGATCTGACGGGGTCACGTTGTGATCTTGACGCCGTCACCTCGCCGTGGTTAGGGTTTCTTGATGGCCTTCTTGACCCCGTCCCTCTTTAATCCGTTCTGGCTTATCAAGACTTGATGCCGTCAAGCATGGTCTTGATGCTGTCTGGAGTACTGTTCCAGCAGATTTTGACACTTTGTCGAATTCTTCACTTTTATGCTCCGAAAACGTCCAAAATGCTTCCTTTTCCAGAATTTCTCTCCAAAGTACCTATAATGCCAAAAGGAACGATTTAGGGCGATATTTGATCAAATAAATACGATTTAGGGCTTAAATGACCCCCGAAAAGCGGTACACTTTTCGCCTCATCACCAGGATCACACGCCATGGCTGCATCCACGGACCTGCCGTGGCTACCCCGCCAAGATACGTGCACGCTAATACTCGCTTATGAAAGAGGTATTACGCAAGGATTTCATCATTGCCTTAAGAAGCCAAAACACAGATGATGAGACGAAAAATGTTACGTTTTTAGGGGTCCGTTTGAGTCCTAATTCGTATATTATTTGATCGGATTTCACCCAAAGTCGTTTCTTTTCTCATTTTAGGTACTTTTGAGGAGAAAATCACAAAAGAAGCATTTTCGGGCATTTTCGGAGTGAAAAAGTGCGGAAAACAACAAAATCTCAAAAGACCCTAAAGTGCACAGAAGGTGACGGCGTCACAAGCTTCAACGTGACGACGTCAGGAACAAATGAAGTGAAGAAATTGGAAGTTACTCATGACGGGCCAGAGAGTTTTTGGCCTAGTCTGGTGACGGCGTCAGGGAAGGCCGTCAGATCTGGAACAAGGCGGCGTGACGACGTCAAGAAGGCCATCACAAAACCCTAATCGTCGGCGTGACGGCGTCACACCTTGGGCTTACGCCGTCAGCCCGTATTCTCTATATATGTAGGACGAATTTTATTGTTTTAGAGGAGGAACTTGGTGGAGAACTTAAGGGTTAAACCCTAGCTCGTGTATCACAGACCTTAGAGGGTACTTTTACCCCTATAACTTGCATGTTTAATCTAAGATAAGTCTTCATTCAATCCATACAATATGTCTATGTATTGTATGATCTATGTTTGTGCTTTTCTTTCCTTCAACATGCTAGGCTAATTTAACTTGTGTTTGCTTAGATCTAATGAAACCTAACTATTGATTATCATGTGATGTGTATGTTGTGATTGTGATTTGGGTGAATGTTTCATCTACGTTAGACTTAAGAAAACTGGCTAACTTCCTATATGGTAACAAGCTTGAACGTCTTAGGAAACGTGAATCGTATGTGCGTTAATCGATTTTAAGGTAGTATTTCATGCGTAAGTTGCCATCGGTGAGCTTATGATAGGATACTTGACGTATCGTCATAGAGTGAGGTAGGAGCTTATAGAGTTAGGGAATTGAACGCACTCCCTACGACTTGTTAGGAATACACCCGTCATCCACGCAAACTCAACATACTAATTACATGGTAAAAGATAGTGGGCGGAATTAGTTGCTAGTCAACTAACCCAAGTTATCTACTTATGCAAACGAGATTTTACTGCTTTCATAAAAACATAAAAATACAAAAATAATCATCCTCCACCCTTAGACCTTAATTAGAGTAGTCTTTAACCTAACGAACACTATTCCCTGTGAGAGAACGATCAATCCCCCGGTACTTGCCACTACACTATACTACATCGGTCAGGTACACTGCCTGGTGGGGATTGTAAGCCTCTTGAGATCCCTTGAGAGGTAAAACAAAGTGCGTAAGCAATCCCTACGCATCAACAGATCATATTATATATAACTAACATTTAGTGGGCTTTTTAGCTCGTTTGTCTTTGTTATATACACATAACAATAAGCGGGATTGGTCAAAGCCACACATTTAGCAAGGTGGACACGCAACCTATTCTTTAGACTGAGATTAGGAACCAAAAGCAGCGATGGTTGCAACAACACAGTTACCATGGCAAGAATGGATCCGAAACAATATTTTAGGGCATGCGCTTGACAGACCCAGAATGGACCCAAAGTTTGGGCTTCAAACATCCCGCTTATTGCTATGTCTAACATACATAATTTAGCGAGAATCGCTGCAAATGAAAATAATTTGCCCCGCCATGGCTGCTAACCAATTTGCCACGCAAATATAACTACAGAAGCTTATTAAGCTTGCGGTGCGATTATTTAACTATAATTATGAGAAGCGGATAGACAAACCATTTAAGAAGATACCCAGCCCAGACCTCTTGCTCGGCCCAGGCTCAGAATATTGTGGCTGCAAACATCACTTCTGTGATGTTGCCCCGCCAACATACGGACAATCTGACAATAGGAATTCCCAAAATCTGCACACAATAACAAATATGCTTTATCAATGACAACCCAAAAGTAAAAAAAACTTATGACGAATCACCCTAAAAACAAAATTTTGGCTGTGTCAAATAATAGTGTTTTAGCATTATGAAACGAAAAGGTTGTTGCTCTTGGCATTTCTTTTTCATTATTTTTGGGTGGACACTTTCAACGAAAAAGAAAGCGCCATGGCTTTTAGTTTCTGTTTTAGCATTTAGAACAACGAACAACAACCTCATCACAGACAATAATTTTGTCCTTTTCTTTTAGCTAACCTAAGCCTCGACATAAAATTTTGGCACCTAAATAAATTAATTTCAAAATTTTTGGTTTCCCCATAATCAAAACCTAAAGTTAGCCCAAACAGTAATTAATAAAGGAAAAAATGAAAACACTCTAAAAATCTAAATTATAGTTAACGAAAAAAAATTTTAAAAAATTAAAACTTACATAAAAAAATCCAGGTTCTGTAGATCGTAACATCCGAACCTGCAATTAAACATCAAAGTATGTAAAAAAACATAAAAATTTTATATTTAAAAATTAAGTGGAATTAAAAACCCTATATTTGACTGACCGGAATTTACTTGAAGAATCCAGAAGAACCCATTGCTAGCGTTTTTTAAACACAAAATAAGGAATCCACCTAACTTTAGATCATATAAAGCAATCAAAGAAAAAGATGTCAAACTGTGGCTGTAACACATGGCTCAATAACAACCACAAAAGAGGGATCGAATCAAATGAGTTGGTGGTTAGCTTATTGGAGCTGCACCGATTAGATCTCAATCAAAGAAGAGAAGCATGGGTTATTGTGAACAGGACGGGTCGGGTAAGTAAAGACCAAATTGCTAAATGGGCTTGAACGGGTCGGGTGGCAAAAAAAAAAGAAATTGCCTTAAAGGTACTGTTCATTCGCCCCTGGTAAATGTAGGTATGTATAATTTGAAGATTTTTCTTTTTCTATATATGTATTTACTTTCTCTTTCAGTTTTCATTACTGTTTATCTGTAAATTATTGTTTATGTATAGAGGTTCTTCAATAGTATTGAATTCTTTCTCTATGTGTTCCGTTTCTTTCTTTTGTTTATATTAGGGAAGCTTCGACATGGAAGCTTTATGGAACACCACTTGTTTATCCAGTTTCTAGAGATGCAACTATCACAAGAGGTGATATACAATTAATAGCTCACACAATTCTCTCACCCATGCTAGAAAGATTTGTCCCAGTTGAAAGATACAGGTTTTTATGTGTGTGTGGATTTGAATATTTTAAGTGATATAAAAGTGAATTAACTAAATTAATTAATTTGAAATAATTTAAAAATAAGTCAAATCAAAAATATATTGAAAGATATGTTGTTCTTTTTCAAGAAATCTTGGCACATGGGCAGCCGAAATTTGCACATTCGCACATTTGCAAATAAAAGTCAAACACCACGTGGGGTACAAGTGATAGTGGGTGGGCCTGCAAATGATTGGTATAGTCCTCTTTGTCTAGGACACGTGTCAAGAAACTAATGGAATTGCACATTCGCACGTTAGCACTTGACCGAATTGGGAAAACATGTTGGGTTTGTATCCTTTTGAGAAATTGAACAAGAAAAAAAATCCCTTTTTGAGAATTTGCTCGTGAATTAATACGTGTTTAGCATTAATTTCAAAAGTAATAATGTCCATCCACTATGACATTAATTATACGAAATTTTCATTAACATGATTTAGAATCAACCTAGAATAACACACCCCCAACTAACGCCGTTATCCGTGCACCAGTACCAGGGAAGCAAGGCCCAAGCAATCCCGCTGCCCGTTCCACACCTTATTGACAGGTGCAATCGGCCTTTGATCTTTACCTTATTCCCCCAAAAGCTCGATATCATAATCACTTAAAAAAAATAAGCATCCATAAAAATCAAATAAAAAAATCTAAAACTTCAAACTCACTACACCCGATGTGCGAACTCCTAAGCCGGCCTCCGTTTGGATATCCAACTCTCCTTCTGAATTGATCAATACGGTTTTAGGAATTAGGTTCGAGGTTGCACAAATTTCGTAAAGGTAGTAGATTTATCGATAGTTTTTTTTTATTAGGCTTAATGGAAGGAAGTTGGGGAATGATGAAAAGTTTTAATTTTGATTCAATTTTAACTTTTATCAATAAGAATGATTTTGCAAAATCACTCCGAAATGATGTAATTCCTTTATTATATAAAAGATGATTACTGAAACGCTGGTTATCTCTGATATAGCATAACTAATGCATTTCTTTTTCACGTTTTAGTTTTGAAACGCTCCATACCACCAAAATATTTTTCTTGGGGGCGTTTAGGTAAGCTTATTGAAGCTTGTTGGTTTATTAATATTTTTCAAAACATAATAAGCTATTTTTGAGTATCCAAAAATCTTATGGTTAAAAGCTTAATCAAAACTTCTCTCTCTCTTTAATCGTCATTTTTAGATTTCCACTTTGTTGATTTTCTCTTTGTTTCTTTACGTTGCTCACCCGGGTATGTTTGCACTTCATAAGTGAGTACTCCTAGAATATAACGACCATCTATTTGAGATGTGATAAATAGCAATGGATTGCTCACGTATTATATAAAAGTTGTCGGTTTTCATTTATGTGAAACTGATCATATGCACTAACGACGATGTAGGAATTAAGATATCACAGGATAAACGAATTGTGAATACAAAAAATTATGATGTCACTCTCTCTTAAACAATGATGCAAATGATGGTAATAAACATAAATGGTTTTGATATACTCCGTATCAGAAATCGCTTAAGAAATAAAATATGGTTAACCAAACAGTGAGGTGAATTGAGATAAAAGGAAGAACAATTCACGAAAGTAGTTTGATATCAATTGTTTATAAGCTAGGTGTAGAACTCACTCCAAAAACGTAGCTCAAAGGAGGAGGAGATACCTAGACTATATAAACCATCAAACAATCTCATACTTGATCGATGTGGGATCATAACAATACCATTCCCTTTGAAGAACCAACATCCTCGTTGGTTACGGCTATGTTGGTCATGGTTGACACCTTTTTTTTTCCACCACTCCAAGTGTTGGAACCTTGAAAGGTAGAGCTAGCTCTGATACCAGTTGATATACTCCATATCAGAATTCACTTAAGCAATGAAATACAGTTAACGAAACTGTTAAGTGATTTGAGATAGAAGGAAGTACAATTTATGAAAACAGTTTGATAGCAATTGTTTATAAGCTAGGTGTAGAATTCATTCCAAAAGCTAGCTCAAAGGAGGAGGAGACACCTAGACTTTATAAACCATCAACTAATCACATACTTAATCGATGTGCGATCATAACATGTTTTTAATGTCTTTAAAATTTAATATTGTTTATGGTTTTAACTAATTCAAAATTGTTACCAAGCTAATTTGAGGCTCCAAAATATTTAAAAATAGTTAACTGAGTTCTGCTAGAAAGGGAAAAAGGTTATAAACTACGTTGCGTTTCAAAATTTGCAGTTGACTTGTTATAGTTTTCAATCTTATCTATATCATGGTTTAAGAAACGTATTGTATTATTGTAACAACCTATCTGAACAAATAGCTGAGGAGTTTAGATGAGATTAATGTTTACTTTACACGGTGTTGATCGGACGGTAAACGAACAATGCCATGTCACCATTATTTCTCTCTGCTCTATAAACAATATATAAGTTAGTTAATTCTCCAACCATAGCAATTTAATTTCAAGATTAAATTACTTGGATGGTCCTTGTGGTTTGTCAAAAGTAACAACCTTCATCCCTCGAAGTTTCAAGTTGCACTAGTAGTCCCTAAGTTGGTAAACAAATAACACGACCGGTCCTTTAGTTTAACTGGTGTTAGTGAGTTCCGTTATCATTTACACGTTAGCCCCTTTGGTTAAAGATCGTTAAATCGTCTATATGGCTGTTTATAAGTCTCCATATGTTTTATCTGGTTTTACACGTTTTTGTCCGTTTTTATACCTTTTCGTCCGTTTTTATACGTTTTCGTCCGTTTTGTCACGTTTTTATACGTTTTCATCCGTTTTTATACGTTTTTACATGTTTTATCCATTTTCGTCCGCTTTCGTCCGTTTTTCTTACGTTTTTATCCGTTTTCGTCCTTTTTTATATGTTTTCATCTGTTTTAATACGTTTTTATCCGTTTTTATACATATTCGCCTGTTTTTCTTAAGTTGTCATACACTTTTATCCATTTTTATACGTTTTCTTCCATTTTTCTTAAGTTGTCATACGTTTTTATCCGTTTATATATATTTTCGTACGTTTTCTTAAGTTGTCATATATTTTTATCCTTTTTCGTTTGCTTTTCTTACGTTTTTATCCGTTTTTATACGTCTTCATACGTTTTTATTATGGATAAAAATGGACGAAAACCTATAAAAACGGACCACAAATAACTTTTTGTCTATGTCGTTAAAATGTATTAAAGAGTACAAATAACTTTTTGTCCGTTTTTATCCGTAAGAAAAACGTATGAAAACGTATAAAAACGGATAAAACATAAGAAAAACGAACGAAAACGTATAATAACAAACAAAAACGTATAAAAACAGACGAAAACGTATAAAAACGAATGAAAAGGTATAAAAACGGATAAAAACATATAAAAACGGACGAAAACATATAAAAACATATGACAACTTAAGGAAACGTACGAAAACATATAAAACTTATAAAAATGGACGAAAACGCATAAAAACGTAAGAAAATAGACGAAAACATATGAAAATGGACGAAAATAGATAAAAATGTAAGAAAAACGGACGAAAACGTATGAGAATTTAAGAAAACGAGCAAAAACGTATAAAACCGTATGGAAAATTATAAAAACGGATAAAAACGTAACAAAAATGGACGAAAACGTATATGAACGGTCAAAAACGTATAAAAACGGACGAAAACGGATAAAAACGTAAGAAAACGTATAAAACGAATGAAAACGTGTAAAAACTGATAAAAACATATGGAAACTTTAAATTATAAACAACCGTTATTATTGAGGATAGACGATGCAACGATCTTTAGCCAAAGGGACTAACGTGTAAATGATAACGGAACTCACTTAACACCTGTTAAACTAAAGGACCGGTCGTGTTATTTGTTTACCAACTTAGGGACTACCAGTGCAACTTCAAACTTCGAGGGATGAAGGTTGTTTACTCTAATTTCAATTTCCCTCACCTTATTACTATATTTTTTTAATGGTCACAATTTTATATTTTGGTAAATATGAGAGTTTTAATATTTTGGAAGGACATTGACGTAATTCTAAATTATACATAGATATTGGTGTAATATTGAAGTTTTCAAAGGATATAAATGAAATTACCATATAAATCCAAAATACAAACTAAATTGGGTATGACAACAACAAAAGTTCACTCTTAGTTTATTTTCTTGTTTTGGGCTTTTTTTTTTATTGCCTGTCTCTTTTTTCCTCCCCACTTGAAGCCCACATAAATTGCTCTTTTCCCTTCACTTGGCACTTTAAACAATATTTGTAGCAATTAAACAAAAATACTACTTCTGTCCCATAAAAACTGTCCAGTTTGACTTTTTTAAGTCTTTTTTTTCAACTTTAACCGTAAATATTTTTGTTTACGTTATGTAAAACTTGATGAAAATATATGAATAGATTATGATTTAAATGTATTTTCATTAGTATGATTTTCATCAAATATTATATAACGCAAAAAAAAATATTTACTGTCAAAGTTGAAAATAAAGACTTAAAAAAGTCAAACTGGACAATTATTATGAGACGGATGGAGTAGTTATGTTAAAAAAAAAAAAGAAAAGAAAAAGAAATAGATCATAAAAGTATAAAACATCATCCAAAACTCCATCTGCCTAATTAATCCGAAAGATCACATGATGTCATTAAACCTAGTTATAAATATTACAAACAAGATTACTGGGAGATTTAAAGAAAACGAATGTGGGTGAATTCTACATCTCAGCCCAAAACTAGGCGAACACAAACCCACCAACTGTGATTCAAACATAAACTATCATAAGAATAACATGCAACACTTATGAGACCTATGTTATCTGAGTTAGCTACGAAAACTAATATCAAAGGCATTATCAAACTGCATTTGATCATCAGTCAAACTAGGATCAACAAAATCATCATCATCGTACGCGTCTTCATCATAAGTTTCCTTCCATTGTTTATACAAGCTTTTATTTCCACTGCACTACCACTTTTAGAATCTTTATTAACCTGGGAGCTCGTAAAAGCTATAAAACTGGCAGTTTCGTTGTATACCTCAAACACTTCACTATCACTATCCTCATTAACAGAATCATTAACCTTTTTAGAAGCCACAATATAAGAACTAGGAAGCGTTGATTTACTAGATTTTAGCGGCTTTCCATCATCACCAACTAGCACAAGCTTCTCACTAAGCATCTGACATTCCAGTTTATCAGTCCTTGCAACCAAAGGTGTAGTACTTGGACTATCAGATTCCAAACAAGCCACATCTTGGACTGTTTCACTAGATGAACTAGCCACATCTTGGACTATTTTCGTACCCGAATTTGGCGAACCCCCATTTGATCCAAGTTCATCATCTTTCTCAATCATATTAAGCACATCAAAAGGGTTAGTTGAATTCGCCTCTCATGTGCACTTAAAAATTTTCGAACTACTTGAACTACCATCATTCTTTTTAGAGATGGCTTGGTAAACTTGTTTCTTAGGCTTAAACTGAACCTTAGAACCCACATTAGTACCACGAGAAGTATGTCTAGGATGTTGTTGGAAATCATCATACTTCGTGTGTTGTTTCTTTGGTTTTCAATAGCCCGTTTTGGACATAGCATATCATCATGCTGAAATATCATGCATACACCACATCTAGGTGGTTCCCATTCGTACTCCACCCTCATCGCGTGAAGTACCTCTCCATCATCTTCCACATTTGGAATAGCAATAACCATCTCCTCCTTTAACTCCCGATCAGCCCAAATATCAATTAAAGCACGAGCAAAATCCAAACTACCCCATGATTGAAGACACATAGTACTCGTATCAACAATTAAATCGAGAACAAAATGAATGTCAAGCTCAATATGTTTCGTGCGTTAGTGCTGCATATGAATAGAAGACAAATAAACTGCACGAACATGATCACAATAGACAAGTGTAGCAAAAATAAAGGCATGTGAAGCTCACGCAAAAGATTACGCAACTAACAAGTCTCAGTAACAACATTGGCAACACAACGATACTCAGCCATAGTACTGAAATGAGAAATCGTACCCTGACGCTTAGTGGACCAGGAGAGAAGATTGTTGTCAAGAAACACAAATAACAATATGTGGACCGTCGAGTAGTAGGGAGACAAGCCAAATTAGCATCAGAAATTCAGAATATGCAACCAAAGAAGATGTGGAAGCCGAAACCAACTGTAAACCATAACCCATAGCGCCTCATACATAGCGTAAAATACGCTTTAGAGCCGAAAACGAGGCTCCAGCGGATCAGTGATAAATAAACACACATGCTATACCACATAAGAAATATCAGGACGTGTAAAAGTAAAATACTGTAGAACATTTGCATCCATATTCCAATTTGGGTTGCTAGGATCTTAAAGTAAAGTCTCATGTCCAGAAAACACATTAGAAGCACCGGAAACATTAGGAGAAGCAGTGACATTAGATATCGTCCCTTGTGCCAGCGAGTTTGGGCCTGGTAGATCACTTGTTGTTGTTGGGCCACTAATGAGCATTGGGGCTAACCCAGTTGTTCACTGAGTTGCTGTTGGGCACGAAGAATGCCTAATATTTGGGACTGACCATTCTTCTTATTTAAGTAGAGCATGCATGTAATGACTTTGTAACATAAAAAATTCAACGGAGAATAAATAAACAAGAATTTTGAGATATTCTTTTCTTGTCGTCTCTTTATGCATGTCAAACCATTGTCACCAACTTCCACCAACTGAGATAAAAGTCATTGAGTTATATGAATTGAAGTTTTCATATAAATATTCGATTGCATGATATTTTTTTGTTAGTTGTGTTATTAAACAATATATGTACAATAATAGAAATCTATACATTATGTCTATCTATAGCCCTCAAATAAGCCTCTGTGTGAACACCTATACTTTGGTCTGTCAATCAAGAACCAAAAGCCACATAAATAATTTAGAAAACTTTGCTCATTTCTAAAATGGATCCCGCAGCCTCAAAAGCCAAAAGGTATTCATTGGGTTATAATCTTAACCTATTGAAGAAAATGGGCATAGTTTCTAAGTAACAATGGGTCACAACATTTTTCGTTAACCACCCTCCTATAATATTCCTCCAAAGATTCTTGGAATTCAGTTTATTGTTATTAAATCACGAACCTTTTGTTTATGTAGACATTTACAGAAAATGATGTGTAAAATTACCTCAATATATGGGTGCAGTTGTCTCCTCATTTGCTTCGTCATCGCCTATTTCCCACAGGAATCTGGCATATGCTCCAAGAATATCACTGCAAACAGTAAACTTGAATCAAACTGTATGCTATTTTTAAGACCATTACTACAAACAATTTTTTCAACATTTGCAACAGTTTTTAACTACAATTCAAATGCGCAATTTGAAGAGTATGAGAAAATCCATATCGATTAATGACTTTATGTGAAATCAGTAGAACATGCATGCTAAAGACTTACAAGTGACTCACATTTCTGCTTTATAACCCATACGTGACAAGTCGTCACAACACACCTCCTAGTTTATGGATGCTTATCACTCCAGATATCACCCTTTTGTGTTAAAATCTGCGTAATATCAAACTCATTAATAGTTCTTGTTACAAATCATCAATCAGAATAGCACATACATCAAAGAAAGTTGTCGATACTTCATTTAAAGCAAACCAAAAACTTAAGACAGATGACGAAACAACTAATTTCTTACCGAACAAAATATTATTTGAATTTACATTAAAGATTACTATGCAAGAACACAAATTTAACATCCACTTCTAACATGAAACCAATTGTTGCCGACTTGCCGCTATTCTTCATCACTAGGTTAAAATAAGAAATCCCAACAGCCTAATATAATATAGTAAAAGCAATTTAAATGAGCAATCTCAAACATGCCATATCGGTAGTAAGTTGGGGGAGGGATGGAGGCCATGAAAGTGACAAAATTCCATTTAATGCAAACGTTAATCCACAATTGGGCAACACTAAATATGCTTATCTAACTCAGCGAAAAAAGAGAACTTAATACTTACTTGCCACTAAGATGCGGATCACCAAACTCATTCGAGTGATAACTATAAACCATATGATAATAATAATATGTTACAAATTATTTTTGATAGTATGGGCTGAATTTTGAACCACCAAGTGAATGGAACAGTTTAAAAATAAGTTAATCCAAACATCCCGCTAAAGTGAAAGGAACAGTTTTAAAATACGTACAATACAAGTCAGTATCATAAATCATGCAGTTATGTATAAACATTACGTGAATTAATACGTGTTTAGCATTAATTTCAAAAGTAATAATTTCCATCCACTATGACATTAATTATACGAAATTTTCATTAACATGATGTAGAATCAACCTATAATAACACACCCCCAACTAACGCCATTATCCGTGCACCAGTACCAGGGAAGCAAGGCCCAAGCAATCCCGATGCCCGTTCCACACCTTATTGATAGGTGCAATCGGCCATTGATCTTTACCTTATTCCTCCAAAAGCTTGATATCATAATCACTTAAAAAAATAAGCATCCATAAAAATCAAATAAAAAAAATCTAAAACTTCAAATTCACTACACCCGATGTGCGAACTCCTAAGCCGGCCACCGTTTGGATATCCAACACTCCTTCTGAATTGATCAATACGTTTTTAGGAATTACGTTTGAGGTTGCACAAATTTCGTCAAGGAATTAAATTTATTGATAGGTTTTTTCATTTGGCTTATTGGAAGGAAGTCGGGGAATGATGAAAAGTTTGAATTTTAATTCAATTTTAACTTTTATCAATAAGAATGATTTTGCTAAATCATTCCGAAATGATGTAATTCCTTTATTATATAAAAATGATGATTACAGAAACGCTGGTTATCTCTGATATAGCATAACTAATGCATTTCTTTTTCACGTTTTAGTTTTGAAACGCTCCATACCACCAAAACGTATTTCTTGGGGGCGTTTAGGTAAGCTTATTGAAGCTTGTTGGTTTATTAATATTTTTCAAAACATAATAAGCTATTTTTGAGGATCCAAAAATCTTACGGTTAAAAGCTTAATCAAAACTTCTCTCTCTCTCTCTCTCTCCCTCTCTCTCTCTCTCCAATCGTCATTTTCATATTTCCACTTTGTTGATTTTCTTTTTGTTTCTTCACGTTGCTCACCCGGGTGTGTTTGCACTTCATAAACGAGTACTCCTACAATATAATGACAATCTATTTGAGATGTGATAAATAGCAATGGATTGTTCACGTATTATATAAAAGTTATCGGTTTTCACTTATGTGAAACTGATCATATGCACTAACGACGATGTAGGAATTAAGATATCACAGGATAAACGAATTGTGAATACAAAAAATTATGATGTCACTCTCTCTTAAACAATGATGCAAATGATGTTAATAAACATAAACAGTTTTGATATACTCCGTATCAGAAATCACTTAAGAAATAAAATACGGTTAACCAAACAGTGAGGTGAATTGAGATAAAAGG
Source organism: Artemisia annua (assembly GCA_014162995.1). Classification (NCBI taxonomy): domain Eukaryota; kingdom Viridiplantae; phylum Streptophyta; class Magnoliopsida; order Asterales; family Asteraceae; genus Artemisia; species Artemisia annua. Next base: position 34,985 of record LBNU01000368.1, read on the forward strand.
AAGAACAATTCACGAAAGCAGTTTGATATCNTTTTAACTTTTATCAATAAGAATGATTTTGCTAAATCATTCCGAAATGATGTAATTCCTTTATTATATAAAAATGATGATTACAGAAACGCTGGTTATCTCTGATATAGCATAACTAATGCATTTCTTTTTCACGTTTTAGTTTTGAAACGCTCCATACCACCAAAACGTATTTCTTGGGGGCGTTTAGGTAAGCTTATTGAAGCTTGTTGGTTTATTAATATTTTTCAAAACATAATAAGCTATTTTTGAGGATCCAAAAATCTTACGGTTAAAAGCTTAATCAAAACTTCTCTCTCTCTCTCTCTCTCCCTCTCTCTCTCTCTCCAATCGTCATTTTCATATTTCCACTTTGTTGATTTTCTTTTTGTTTCTTCACGTTGCTCACCCGGGTGTGTTTGCACTTCATAAACGAGTACTCCTACAATATAATGACAATCTATTTGAGATGTGATAAATAGCAATGGATTGTTCACGTATTATATAAAAGTTATCGGTTTTCACTTATGTGAAACTGATCATATGCACTAACGACGATGTAGGAATTAAGATATCACAGGATAAACGAATTGTGAATACAAAAAATTATGATGTCACTCTCTCTTAAACAATGATGCAAATGATGTTAATAAACATAAACAGTTTTGATATACTCCGTATCAGAAATCACTTAAGAAATAAAATACGGTTAACCAAACAGTGAGGTGAATTGAGATAAAAGGAAGAACAATTCACGAAAGCAGTTTGATATCAATTGTTTATAAGCTAGGTGTAGAACTCACTCCAAAAATGTAGCTCAAAGGAGGAGGAGATACCTAGACTATATAAACCGTCAAACAATCTCATACTTGATCGATGTGGGATCATAACAATACCATTTCCTTTGAAGAACCAACATCCTCGTTGGTCACGGCTATGTTGGTCATGGTTGACATTTTTTTTTATTTTTTTTATTTTTATTTTTTTTGTCTAAGCCACCACTCCAAGTGTTGGAACCTTGAAAGGTAAAGCTAGCTCTGATACCTGATATACTCCATATTAGAATTCATTTAAGCAATGAAATACGGTTAATGAAACTGTCAAGTGAATTGAGATAGAAGGAAGTACAATTCATGAAAATAGTTTGATAGCAATTGTTTATGAGTGAGGTGTAGAATTCATTCCAAAAGCAAGCTCAAAGGAGGAGGAGACACCTAGACTTTATAAACTATCAACTAATCACATACTTAATCGATGTGCGATCATTAAATGTTTTTAATGTCTTTAAAATTTAATATTGTTTTATGGTTTTAATTAATTCAAAATTGTTAACAAGCTAATTTGAGGCTCCAAAATATTTAAAAATAGTTAACTGAGTTCTGCTATAAAGGGAAAAAGGTTATAAACTACGTTGCGTTTCAAAATTTGTAGTTGACTTGTTATAGTTTTCAAGCTTATCTATATCATGGTTTAAGAAACGTATTGTATTATTGTAACAACCTATGTAAACAAATAGCTGAGGAGTTTAGATGAGATTAATGTTTATTTTACACGGTGTTGATCGGACGGTAAACGAACAATGCAATGTCACCATTATTTCTCTCTGCTCTATGAACAATATATAAGTTAGTTAATTCTCCAACCATAGCAATTTAATTTCAATTTCCCTCACCTTATTACTATAATTTTTTTAATGGTCAAAATTTTATATTTTGGTAATATGAGAGTTTTAATATTTTGGAAGGACATTGACGTAATTCTAAATTATACATAGATATTGGTGTAATATTGAAGTTTTCAAAGGATATAAATGAAATTGCCATTAAAAAAATAAATCCAAAATACAAAGTAAATTGGGTATGACAACAACAAAAGTTCACTCTTTGTTTATTTTCTAGTTTTGGGCTTTTTTTTTATTGCCCGTCTCTTTTTTCCTCCCACTTGAAGCCCACATAAATTGCTCTTTTCCCTTCACTTGGCACTTTAAACAACATTTGTAGCAATTAAAAAAAGAAATACTACTTCCGTCCCATAAAAACTGTCCAGTTTGACTTTTTTAAGTCTTTTTTTTTTCAACTTTAACCGTAAATATTTTTGTTTACGTTATGTAAAACTTGATGAAATATATATGAATAGATTAGGATTTAAATGTATTTTCATTGGTATGTTTTCATCAAATATTATATAACGCAAACAAAAATATTTAAAGTCAAAGTTGAAAAATGAAGACTTAAAAAAGTCAAACTGGACAATTATTATGAGACGGAAGGAGTAGTTATATTCAGAAAAAAGAAAAGAAAAAGAAATAGTTCATAAAAGTATAAAACATCATCCACAACTCCATCTGCCTAATTAATCCGAAAGATCACATGATGTCATTAAACCTAGTTATAAACATTACAAACAAGATTATTGTGAGATTTAAAGAAAATGGTAACTACAACGAATGTGGTGAATCCTACATCTCAGCCCAAAACTAGGCGAACACAAACGCACCAATTGTGATTCAAACATAAACTATCATAAGAATGACATGCAACACTTATGAGACCTATGTTATCTGAGTTGACTACGAAGACTAATATCAAAGGCATTATCAAACTGCATTTGAGCATCAGTTAAAGGATCAACAAAATCATCATCATCGTACGCGTCTTCATCATAAGTTTCCTTCCATTGTTATACAAGCTTTTATTTCTACTGCACTGCCACTTTTAGAATCTTTATTAACCTTGGAGCTCGTAGAAGCTATAAAACTGGCAATTTCGTTGTATACCTCAAACACTTCACTATCACTATCATCATTAACAGAATCATTAACCTTTTTAGAAGCCACAATATAAGAACTAGGAAGCGTTGATTTACTAGATTTTAGCGGCTTTCCATCATCACCAACTAGCACAAGCTTCTCACTAAGCATCTGACATTCCAGTTTATCAGTCCTTGCAACCAAAGGTGTACTACTTAGACTATCATATTCCGAACAAGCCACATCTTGGACCGTTTCACTAGATGAACTAGCCACATCTTAGACTATTTTCTTATCCGAATTTGGCGAACCCCCATTTGATCCAAGTTCATCATCTTTCTCAATCCTATTAAGCGCATCAAAAGGGTTAGTTGAATTCGCCTCTCGTATGGACTTCAAAATTCTTTTTCGAACCACTTGAACTACCATCATTCTTTTTAGATATGGCTTGGTAAACTTGTTTCTTAGGATTAAACTGAACCTTAGAACCCACATTAGTACCACGAGAAGTACGTCTAGGATGTTGCTGGAAATCATCATACTTCGTGTGTTGTTTCTTTGGGTTTTCAATAGCCCGTTTTGGACATAGCATATCATCATGCTGAAATATCATGCATACACCACATCTAGGTGGTTCCAATTCATACTCCACCCTCACCGCGTGAAGTACCTCTCCATCATCTTCCACATTTGGAATAGCAATAACCATCTCCTCCTTTAACTCCCGATCAGCCTAAATATCAATTAAAGCACGAGCATAATCCATACGACCCCATGATTGAAGACACATAGTACTCGTATCAGCAACTAAATCGAGAATAAAATGAATGTCAAGCTCAATATGTTTCGTGCGTTAATGCTGCATATGAATAGAAGACAAATAAACTGCAAGAACATGATCACAATAGACAAGTGTAGCAAAAATAAAGGCATGTGAAGCTCACGCAAAAGATTACGCAACTAACAAGTCTCATTAACAACGTTGGCAACACCACGATACTCAGCCATAGTACTGAAATGAGAAATCGTACCCTGACGCTTAGAGGACCAGTAGAGAAGATTGTTGTAAAGAAACACAAATAACAATATGTGGACCGTCGAGTAGTAGGGAGACAAGCCAAATTAGCATCAGAAATTCAGAATATGCAACCAAAGAAGATGTGGAAGCCGAAACCAACTGTAAACCATAACCCATAACGCCGCATACGTAGCGTAAAATACGCTTTAGAGCCGAAAACGAGGCTCCCGTGGATCATGCATAAATAAACACACATGCTATACCACATAAGAAATATCAGGACGTGTAAAAGTAAAATACTGTAGAACATTTGCATCCATATTCCAATTTGGGTTGCTAGGATCTTAAAGTAAAGTCTCATGTCCAGAAAACACATTAGAAGCACCGGAAACATTAGGACTTAGGAGAAGCAGTGACATTAGATATCGTCCCTTGGGCCTGCGAGTTTGGGGCTAACCCAGTTGTTCATTGAGTTGCTGTTGGACCCGAAGAATGGCTATTATTTGGGACTGACCATTCTTCTTATTTAAGTAGAGCATGCATGTAATGACTTTGTAACATAAAAATTCAACGGAGAATAAATAAACAAGAATTTTGAGATATTCTTTTCTTGTCGTTTCTTTATGTATGTCAAACCATTGTCACCAACTTCCACCAACTGAGATAAAAGTCATTGAGTTATAAGAATTGAAGTTTTCATATAAATATTCGATCGCATGATATTTTTTTGTTAGTTGTGTTATTAAACAATAAACAATATGTACAATAATAGAAATCTATACATTATGTCTATCTATAGCCCTCAAATAAGCCTTTCTGTGTGAAATTGAAGGGCCTGCATGCTATTCGAATTTTTCTACTATGAACTCTCTCAAATAATCACTCGTTCAGAGTCGACAACCTTACCAACCAAACTCAAAAATCAATACTTACTCACTATTCTTTTTTTTAGTATTTTGAAAGTTACAATACTTGGTTCCATTTCTTTAAACAAGTATGCGTATTTTGAAATGCGTTTAATCCTCACTGTAACGTTGTTGAAAGCTTTTTAAGTACGTAGTTATATATATAAATACTTACAGTATTTTTGCCAAAATAAAAAAGTATTTTGTGTCCAAATCAAGGAACTTCCTTTCTATATATAATTTACACACTTATTGCTTACGATCTACCATATTACTTAATTAAGTTCCTTTTATGGCACAATCATATAAAATGTGATCAGCACCTCAGAACTGATTCTTATTCAATTCGAAAGATATATAACGAATCAAATTAGGTACGAATATATACCCGTCATGAAAACTACATGAGTTGCAATCTTCACATGATCAATACTAGAGTGTATTGCAAATTTGTTCATGTGGTTATGTCGAATCTCACACAAATCATCTCGATTAGAAACTTTTAACATGAATCATCCATAAGAAGCCGTAACAATGAAAAGAAAATCCTCACGGATAATTCATACAAAAAGTTTGTAAAAAAGCATGCTAGATAGACTTTTGACTTCTTAGAAACAATTTATGCAAATAGTTTCTAACCTAGATGGCTGGTACCAAAAAATAAAAAAACTGGACAAACGATTTTTGTAGTTTACGCTAAGTAGAATTAAAAACCGAACTAGTATTCCGTGGAAATACTTAAAACATTATTCATTATCATTAATCAAGCTTTTACATACATATAAGGAAAAAAACTTAAACCATTAATCAAAGCTTTCACAAACAAATTACAGAAGATAAGGAAAAAGAGGCCCCAAAAAAAGGCTTCTAAAACAATAATCACCAAACACTTGACTGATTACAAAGGTCTATATGTTCATCCACACTAAAAACCCCTTTTAAGTCAATGTGAAAAGGGAAAAAGTTATAGAAAAACATGCCTCACTATAGCCATTAAATGTTACTTCTTTACAGCAGGAGGGTAGTTAACATGGTCAACAAGTTAACCATGTAAAAAATATGGTAAAAAACCCTCCTGCAAAATTAACCTAATAGCAAACAAATTTTTACAGGCATGTGGATAGTTTTAATGGTGTGGAGAACATCAAGCCTTTGTTACCAGATTACAGCTATTTGGGGGGGAAAAAAAACAAGGATATGAAACTAGTCCAGAATGTTCACATTAATCGTTTAAGACCGATACGTAGATTTTTGACAAGATCCTTCATTGTCATGGTGAATTCTTGATCCATCTGAATAAAATATGATATGTGTATCAATAAGTGTGTAAAAACAATATATGAGCAATAATAACAAAAAATATGAAATTGCTGTTTACCGTGGCTACTAGGGTTATATCGAGTGCATAATTGGCAAAAGTCAAGGCAGTGGAATTGATAACAGATAGATGAAGTTTCTCAATTTCAGCTAGTATTTCTTCTACTATACCGGCTTTTTTCTCACAATGAACTCGGATCAAAACATCCTTGCCTGAGAATCGTGCCTCGATTTCAGGCAGTTGCTCCTGAGAGTTTTCGCCGGATGAAGAGATTTCACCACCATCACCTAACACCTCATATCTTTTAACAAAAACCACTGATTCTACATTTGATCTTTTTTTGGTTTGTTCCTCAAGTGTCTTCACTTTTTCTTGAAGGTTTTTCAAGTACTTGATTGCATCTCCAAGAACAGAAGCTTTATCCATCTATAAATATATAGTAACATAAGTAAGAACATATCCATGCATGATAGTAGAATTTATTATAAAATCTTTAACTAAAAGGGGTACCTTTTTAAGGCCAGGGATCAAAGCAGAGAGGGCTATGAACTTTTGGCTCAGTTTCTCTCTTCTCTTTCTTTCAGCCATGATATGGTCTTGAGGTGTAGTGAATTTTGAAGAATTTATCTTTTTCGCATGGTGGTTTTGGTTGCCAAACTGAACATGGGATGATGATTGGAATACACTGCTGGAAGATAGAGTTGCTTCTTCTTTAGGACTCATAAGGGTAGCTTGATTTGCGACATGCGAATGATCACTACCATAATGTATAGTCTGATTCATCATGGACTGGTCAGAGCTAATGCTCGAATTCCAGCTGCTGGTTTTGAGTTGCTTAGATGGTCTTGGTGATGCTTCCATAATAGGCTTATAATGAATATGATCAAACATGGGTGCATAAGCAAATGAGTTACATGCATCCACGTTCATTAGTTGATCATCAAATGAGTTAAATGGCCACTGAGAATTAAAACAAGGGTCCTCAATTCCTGACAATTCCGAAAACCCTCTGAATTGTGTAATCTCCATAAAAAAAATTTGGTGATGAAAAAAGGTTTTAATGAGGACCCTTGATATAATTTCGACCAAATCCACTCTTTGCGACGATAATGAAACAACAACAAATCGAAAACAAACGATCACCCTGCACGCGAAAAGCAAACTATATATCAACACAAATCTAATATAGCCATATCAAGAAAACTTGCATGAAAATTCAAGAAATGACAAAAAACTTGTACTATACCTTTTTGTTAGAAAAAATATAAGCGGATGGTTAATGATTATGGTTTCTGTAAAATGTTTATGTTCTACAGAATTAGCATGGTTTTATAAGTCTAGATTGATGTAAGTAATAGGGTCCACAAAGTGTTGTTTTCCATCTTAACACAAGTCGGTGATGTGAACTAAGGTAGCCGAGTTTGAATAAATTAAAGAAATATTAACAATTTGAACTAGAAATAATGGTAATCAGCACATCATTGGTTGTTTTTAATCTTTTTGACTAACGTGTATAAGACCGAATAGATATATGTTCAGATTTAAGGCAACTAGCTAGCCAGGTGTCTCAAGATTTTTGTTTTATACATCCTAGTAATAATTGAATTTTTAATAGGTATATATGTTATGTAACATATTATCCACGAAAGGTGTGAATTGACGGAATATTTTAACTCGGGTGTTTTTTGGCATCAATTATTATTCACTTCATGAGTGATAGTTTCGACAAATCTTCTGATATAATGAGGACACTAATTGAAGTAAGCACGAGCCAAAGCTTGAACTTGTGACTTTTTATCTACAAAATTTTTTGAGTAAGCCCATAAATTTTGCGGAAGCGGGTAACTTTATGTTTATGTCATTATTGTTGTGTAGTATCTCTTTGTATGACATTATTTTCATACTCAAACATAGATTTAGAGCAAAACGCCAAAAATGAATTACCTTTCAAAAAATAAACTCACAAATTTTAAATATACATAAGACATGAGCTGGTGTGACAATTTGAGGGTGATTAGACTTTTCTATGCAATGATTATGGTGGAAATTTGACTTTCTATCAACTACACCTTGACTTTAATATAAAAACATGCTCTACTTTTAGCTTTCCAAATCAACGATACCGTGTGTATACAAAGGGAAAATAATATGTCTATATCAATTAAGCTTCAAAGGGTATGAAGTATGATAGTCAAGAAATGGTGCCATCTATTAGTAATGACAAATTTCTAAATGGTATTGCTTCTTCTCCCTCTATTTCAAAATAAGTGTCAGGTTTGATTTTTTAAAGTTTTTTTTACTCAGCTTTGACTTTAAATTTTTTTATTTGTGGTTATATAATACTTGATAAAAATTATACCGATGAAAATACATTTGAAACTCAATTCATCCATATATTTTGCAGCAATAATTATATAACACAAATAAAAGTATTTGCGGTCAAAGTTAAACCAAAAAAAAAAAACAAAAAACTCCAAAAAATCAAACCTGACATTTATTTTAGGACGGATGTAGTATTAGTTAACTTTACACACATAATGGTAACTTATGAAAGCCATTTTCTATAAGCTTCAATTAATTAAGCAATTAGCTTCACTTATTTACATTCACTAAACAGTTGTATATATAATTATTAGTTGTAAAGTTTTTGACGAGGACATGTACTCGTTGAAAGTTTGGCGGGAAAAACGAGTAAGGAATGAATAAAGTAAAGTAAATTGTCAAAAATTGTCAACCTTTTTACAAGGACATGTTCTCGCCAATGCTTTTAGTTAAATTTCCCAACTTTTTGACAAAGTCAAAGTTTGGAACCAAGTTTTTTGTTGTTTAGCAACTTTTAGCGAGGACATGTGATGAGTGCAATTTGTTAACTATTTTAGGGGTCATTTACCTTATGATTTTATGCATTTTACATCATTTATCTCTATTATTGGCTTAAAATCCTTTCTATTTGGTTTCTAGGTCAAGGATTATACATTTGGTAGAATCGTACAAGTTTTGTGCTCATTAGGACGACATTTGGAAGAAAAAGACAAAAGTTCAGATTCATGACCAGAATAGCTGACGTCGTCACCAAAATGCTTAGAAAGTGAAGTTTTAAGATTTTTAGCGACCGATTAGTGTGTGGAGACGCCCTTACCAAGCTTAACTTGACGTCGCCACAAACCTACCGTGACGCCGTCACCTTCTACAACCTGACGCCGTCAGCTAGAGTCGATGGAAAAACCTTACATGGAAGATGGCGAGGTGATGCCGTCAGCTAAAGCTTGACGGCATCACGACCAAAATTCTATATTTATATTTGCCAATTTTTTTTTATAATTTGAGTAAACTTTGAGATTAAAACCCTAGCTTATGAGCTTTTAAGCCATTTTCTTCATTGTAACTTAATATAACATCAAGATAAGTTTATACATCAAGCATTCAATTATGTTTATCATTTGATGCAGGATTTTATCTATTAATTGTTCTTCGTATATTATGCTAGACTAGATTTCTTTGTGTTTACTTAAAATTGCATTAAATTGATCATTAAGACTTTATAAGAGAATAGACCACAAGATGCCTTGTTTTGGAGGAAACCTAAAATTCCAAAAATGTCCCCCACCAGTCTTACCACACGAACACAAGTGGAGGGGTCTTAATCAACCAAATTATGCTCCATATTTCGCGGGATTTTTTATTTGTCTTATTCTAACTTCAAGTTAAACATATTAATAGTATATATTGTCTTAAGCTTAAATGATTCGATTAATCTTTTAAACATTAGAACCTTCCTATGAGATTATTAATTAGCAACAAGCACGAATGCACCCTACAAATCTGGAGTGTAATCTTATAAGTTATGCTTAAAATTGCAACATGTATTTAATTTTGTCGTAAAAGCTACGTGAGATATGAGATAAAAAGTGTTTATGTTCTACAGAATTAGCATGGTTTTATAAGTCTAGATTGATGTCATTAATAGGGTCCACAAAGTGTTGTTTTCCATCTTAACACCGGTCGGTGATGTGAACTAAGGTAGCCGAGTTTGAATAAAATAAAGAATTATTAACAATTTGAACTAGAAATAATGGTAATCAGCACATCATTGGTTGTTTTTAATCTTTTTGACTAACGTGTATAAGACCAAATAGATATATGTTCAGATTTAAGGCAACTAGCTAGCCAGGTGTCTCAAGATTTTTGTTTTATACATCCTAGTAATAATTGAACTTTTAATAGGTATATATGTTATGTAACATATTATCCACGAAAGGTGTGAATTGACGGAACATTTTAACTCGGGTGTTTTTTGGCATCAATTATTATTCACTTCACAAGTGATAGTTTCGACAACTCTTCTGATATAATGGGGACACTAATTGAAGTAAGCACGAGCCAAAGCTTGAATCCGTGACTTTTTATCTACAAAATCTTTCGAGTAAGCCCATAAATTTTGCGGAAGCGGGTAACTTTATGTTACTATTATATGTCATTATTGTTGTGTAGTGATACAAGATTTGAAAGTATTTATTTGTATAACACTATTTTCATACTCAATCAAACATAGATTTAGAGCAAAACGCCAAATGAATTACCTTTCAAAAAATAAACTCATTTTAAATATACATAAGACATGAGCTGGTGTGACAATTTGAGGGTGATTAGACTTTTCTATGCAATGATCATGGTGGAAATTTGACTTTCTATCAACTACACCTTGACTTTAATATAAAAACATGCTCTACTTTTAGCTTTCCAAATCAACGATACCGTGTGTATACAAAGGGAAAATAATATGTCTATATCAGTTAAGCTTCAAAGGTATGAAGTATGATAGTGAAGAAATGGTGCCATCTATTAGTAATGACAAATTTCTAAATGGTATTACTCCCTCTATTACAAAATAATTGTCAGGTTTGATTTTTTAAATTCAAACTTTGATTTAAATTTTTTTTATTAGTGTTATATAATACTTGATAAAAATTATACTAATAAAAATACATTTGAAACCCAATTCATCCATATATTTTGCATTAATAATTATATAATACAAATAAAAGTATTTACAGTCAAAGTTAAACAAAAAAACACTCCAAAAAATCAAACCTAACATTTATATTAAGACGGAGGTAGTATTAGTTAACTATATACACATAATGGTAACTTATGAAAGCCGTTTTCTATTAGCTTCATTTAATTAAGCAATTAGCTTCATTTATTTACATTCATTAAGTAGTTATATATATAATTATTAGTGGTAAAGGTTTGGCGAGGACATGTACTCGTTGAAAGTTTGGCGGGAAAAAGGAGCAGTGAATAAATAAAGTAAAGTAAATGGTCAAAAATTGTCAACCTTTTTACAAGGACATGTTCTCGCCAATACTTTTAGTCAAAATTTCCCAACTTTTTGACAAGTCAAAGTTTGGAACCGAGTTTTTTTGTTGTTTAGCGACTTTTGGCGATGACATGTGATGAATGCAATTTGTAACTATTTTAGGGGTCATTTGCCCTATGATTTTATGCATTTTACCTCATTTATCTCTATTATTGGCTTAAAATCCTTTCTATTTGGTTTATAGGTCAAGGATTATATATTTGGTAGAATCGTACAAGTTTTGTGCTCATTAGGAGGAAGTTTGGAAGAAAAGACAAAAATTCATATTCATGACCAGAATAACTGAAGCCGTCACTAAAGTGTTTAGAAAGTGAAGTTTTGAGATTTTTGGCGACCGATTAGTGTGTGGAGACGCCGTTACCAAGCTCAACTTGACGTCGTCACAACCCCACCGTGACGTCGTCACCTTCTACAACCTTACGCCATCAGCCAGAGTAGGTGGAAAAACCCTAAATGGAAGACAGCCAGGTGATGCCGTCAACCTAAAGCTTGACGGGCATCACGACCAAAATTCTATATTTATATTCGCCATTTTTTTTTTTATAATTGTGTGTAAACTTTGAGATTAAAACCCTAGCTGAATTTTATAAGCTTTTAAGCTATTCTCTTCATTGTAACTTAAGTATAACATCAAGATAAGTTTATACATTAATCATTCAATTATGTTTATCATTTGATGCATGATTTTATCTATTAATTGTTCTTCGTATGTTATGCTAGACTAGATTTTTTTGTATTTACTTAAAATTGCATGAAACTTGTTAAATTGATCATTAAGACTTTATAAGAGAATAGAGTACAAGATGCCTTGTTTTGGAGGAAACCTTGGCGCGTTTAGTAATGGAAAAATTTTCCTAGTTTTCATTTTTCAGTTTTCTGGAGAATGGGGGAGCTATTCTTTCTCTAGAGAACACCTGAAAAAGTGTTTAGATGGAGTTTTCTGAAATGGAAAACCTATGGAGAACTCCTAAAGGGAGTTTTCCAAAACTTAGTTATAAACTTGGAAAACAGCTTTTCCATTTTTCCAAAAAAACTTTTGGAAAAAACTAAATTTGAACGCGTTTTCTATTTTCTTAGGTTTTCTTGGAAAAATTTTCTGAAAAACCTCCTTACTAAACGCGCCCTAAAATTCCAAAAATGTCCCCCACCAGTCTTACCATACGAACACAAGTGGAGGGGTCTTAATCAACCAAATTATGCTCCATATTTCGCGGGATTTTTTATTTGTCTTATTCTAACTTCAAGTTAAACATATTAATAGTATATATTGTCTTAAGCTTAAATGATTCGATTAATTTTTTAAACATTAGAACCTTCCTATGAGATTATTAATTAGCAACAAGCACGAATGCACCCTACAAATCTGGAGTGTAATCTTATAAGTTATGCTTAAAATTGCAACATGTATTTAATTTTGTCGTAAAAGCTACGTGAGATATGAGATGGGTGAGATATGAGCTAGCTAGATAATTGTCGAATATATTCTTCCTCAATAAATAATCGTATTAGAATCTTGTAGATAAGATCCATTTGCCTTTTAGTAATAACATGTTCTTTATATTATATAGGTTTATTTAATTTGGTGAAGACGACAGCAAAAGTTTATGGTCATTTACTAAGATTAGCATGGTATATGGCTGAAAAACTTATCTTTCATGCCAATTCTACACATGGGTATTGCTTTGGCTGAAAAACTTAATTAGTTGTTAGGTTAAAAGTTGGGGAACTGAAAAAAAAAAAAAAAAAAAAAAAAAAAAAAAAAAAAAAAAAAAAAAAAAAAAAAAAAAATTATTTTAATTTCCATCATATTGGAGTAGACAATGCTTTCACCAATGATTTTTGTATTGACTTGCTAAAGAATCAATTTCGTATGATGAATTCGTTGGTATATGATGGTACTATTTCGTCTCAAATGTTGTGTACACATTCTAAATTTGATTGTCCAAGATGGTTTGTAGCAAATAGATGATGTCGCAGATAAGATTAGAGTAACTGTGAAATATATCAAGAGTTCTGAGGGAAGGAAACTTAAGTTTTATGAATGTTGTTCACATACTGGTTTAAGATTGCAAAAAGGTTTGACACAATATGTCCCTATTAGGTGAAACTCTACATATAGGATGCTTTCAAGTGCCATTCATTATCATCCTGCCTTAGTTCATCTTAGCATGGGTGACTCAAATTATCAAAGTTGTCCCTCTATAGATTAATGGGACAAGGTTGAGAAGATATGTAGTATTTGTTCATCGATATAAGAATTCATTTCTTGAGTTCAGCTATCAAAAGCTTTATGGCAAAGACTCGCCATAATTGGCAAAGGTTGAGGAAGTACTTTTTATAATTTTTTATGAATATAATCTATCTTCAAAAAATGCAACAAGTTCGACATCAAGTGGTGGCGGTGTGGTGAACTCTCAAGTGAAAGGAATCGGTGGCACTAACCAAAGTATTCTCAAAGTAACTTATACATTTTTTTTTCAATTTATATGTATGTGTTTTATTAGTTTTCCTTTTATCTTAGTATGTTAGGAGTTTGATTTATTTGATAAGACATAATCTTCAGACTCGATAACGACAAATAGATGATCGATGTGTGAAATGATCCACGACATTTTTTTAAGTTAAAATTCGAGCAGCTTGGTCAATTAACTAAGGGAACATTATATAACACACATTCGATTTGAATTTATGGAACATTGGGCCAATCGGATGCCCCAATGCATTGCAAATTTTCGATTTAGCCAGTGATCGAAACAAGGGCATGATTGGAATAAGAGTATCAAACTTGTTAATAGCATTATCGATTAGAAATGCATTATATAAGCTTTTATAATGATTTGGCAAAAAAATATTATCATGAGTAACTATTCTCGTTTACAATTTCACAGAAATATTAACCCTCCAACGAAACTTTGTTAAATCCTGAATGAGAACAAAGACAGTGTCTAGAGAAATTTTTATAAGGTTGAAGGTGTAAAGGTCTTACCATGTTAATTGATTTTGTATCTACACATCTATAATGTATTTGAGTCCAAGATCTTTTAAGTTTCAACCATCAAGAAATCTCATCTCTTGGATCATCTTTGGCAACATCTAATTATAAAAATTCAGATTCAATTCCTCAAATTTGTACACATGCAAGTTCAAAGAATTTCATATGATACCAGATTATTCTGATCGTCGATCGCGCCCACACAAAAGACACAGGCAAATACTCAAACCACAAAAACCACATATACTCGTATCGCAAACTACTTTACTGCTCTTGCTTTAGGTTGCACAGGATCGATGAATCGATGCTAGTGTGATTAAGCATTATGAAATTGTTCTTTCAATAAATGAGGGTACTGATTTGCACATACACGAACGTGTAATATCTCCCACATCTAACGTTAGTCATGCATGATTAACCCTGTTAGCTAGAAGGAGAAGCACGGCAAATCAATTTATTCCAAGCTGCATGCTAGTGTCATGTTTGTATATAATATTGAATTTAAGTAACACTATTTATTCGATACAGTCTTCATAATTTGAATGCTTTTATTACACGAAAAAGAAGAAATCTATTGTATATTTATTGTGATTAATTATTTTTTTAACTTCAAAGGAATTGAAAGCCATAAATTAACACTAGTAAGTGATGTCGGGTTCGATTGTTGGCTCATTTGCAAGTGCATGGGTCACATGTGCATTTATCGCCACACTTGCAACCATCGTCATCATTTTCGGATGTTGAAGCTCCCATCTCTGATCCCTCATGGCTACTATATACCAAATAATCAACAAACATGTTAACATCTACGAAGAAGAATGACACATTGTAATATCAAGATTCTTCGGTTGATCGATCATACGATGCATATGCATATTGCAAAAACACACATACACACACGAACGTGCTAAGACCCTCTATATATATGACCTTTAATTTATAGGACTTGTGCATAAGTTAGTAAAGCATAACAGTACTTTAGCTAGAAGATGTTAAATCTCTTTCTCAATTTTGAGTTTCAAATAGACATAGGAAAATATGTATCTGTTTATATAAGTTACAATGGATCACTTATCCGATTTCGCATGCAGCTAGTCAAAGGACGTACATATGCATGCATGACATACAATGTGAAAAAGTCATCGTAACATTGCAGATCTCATTGTTTTGCCAAGTGACAAGTTACAATGCAAATTTAACGCAACATGATCGATCGGTGATAAGTCGCTATGCAATGCACATGGTGCAAGTGGATTATGGCCGGCGTATAATTAAGACTAGAGCACGAGCCAGTATGTATAAGATCAATACATGTCATAATATGCTACACATGACATATTTACTAGTTATAGACTTATAGTTATAGTAGTATGCTTACATTCAATTTGGTCATATGTACGCCAATTATAAACTACGTATTAGGTGCTTGAGCATGCAAATATTACGCATTGACATGAACTAGTAACAATAACATGTTTGTACAAAATTTGACCTTTCTAGCATCAATTCAATGTGTGTACATTGATGCCGAAAAAGTGTAAATACGAATATGTGATTATAAATTGTACGTGCATGCATGCGCAGAATTATTCACATGCACATGTATTTAACGAATAGGAAATGTAAACAGTACCTCTTGTTGGGTCCAAGACCAGTGACGGCGGTGGTGGTAGTAGTGGTGTTTTCGGTGAAGTCAGGGCTCATCTTGCAGCCGCCGCAACTTGTTTGGCATTTGCAAGCTGAGCCACAACCGCAGCTTCCTCCACAACAATTTGTAGACGACATTTTTGCTTTTCAAGATTATGATTAAGCTCAAAGGGTACGTACGTATTGATTATGGTATATTAGTTGAATAAGCTAGGTGAAATAACAAGAGGATGATGTAAAATGATTTATTAGGCATAAGGCAGAGATAGGTATGGCTAATTTTAATGGTCACCATCCACATGGCTTGGTCAATACCTATTAGGTGCTAACACGTGTGTGGTTTTCTTCTATTGTGCTGACTTAAATGAAGCAGGTTTCTCGAAAGTTTTTGTGGCAATGAATGTGTCGTTTGCATCACTTTCTTTAAAAAAAATAGTTGATGTAGCAATAAGTCTTGACAATGAAGGTTGTATGTCATCTTTCTAACTAAAAGTTATTACATGTTCGAAAAATAAATAATAGAGTTGTTAGCCCATAATATTTGTATCAGGCTCTAGGCCAACATCTAAAATAATACTCCCTCCGTCCCATATTAAGTATCCGCTTACATCATGCACAAAGTTTTAGAAAATTCCACTAACTACACTCTTCACCAATCAAATATTTTTTTTACCCACTAAAGTCTCATCTCATTGGTTGAAATAGAATATGGACACTTAATTTGGGACATCAAAAGATTTCATTGTGGACACTTTAATATGGGACGGAGGGAGTATGTACTTATGTAGCATATTCTGATTATGAATGTGATATCGATTTACACAACACTTTACCATCTTACATGGTAAAGTCTAAGAGCTTTAGGTGTGGTGACAAGCTTTTGGCTTGTCATTTGGGTTTTACGGAGTGTCACATCACCATAAAACAATCCCTTCTTCTACAACCCTCTTATCACAACTATACACACAACTTCATTTGAGTCCCACCATTTTTTTTCTCCAATTTTCCAAATAACTTTTTTATAACTTATAATCATTTAAAATAATTCCGATTATAATCCCTTTATAATCCATATTTACGGCTAATCTCAGTAACCCAACTTCAACTTAAATTAATTTTGAGCCCGAAATCCCCTCAACTAATTCTCGGATGGCACAACTTACAAGCCCAACCCCATTATAGCCCTAAGCACATGAGATATGTAACACCCCCAGAATGTGGTGTCATGAGATTTCTGGTGCCATAGAGAGTTTTGCTGACGTGACAACACTTTTTCTCCATGGCACAAGAGCCACGGCATCACTGTACCCAGCGCTCTTAGTACCACTCCTTACCCCTCCCACCCGATGACACATTTATCATTGACAAGAAAAGACATTTTTTTATCAGTTTTTGTTGCGCATCTTTTTTCTTTTACTGCTTTTCACTTGTCAAACTTTATATTTTATGTTCTTTACTTTTTTGGCAATTTTACCCATTTATTAACATGACAAGATAGTTGTTTATGAGTTTTATTTCTCTGTACTTTTTATGTTTTACTACTTTTGACTTGTCAAACTTTATATTTTTTGTTTCATATTTTTTTATTTCTCAGTTTTATAATAAAAACAAAATTATAAAAATAAAAAACAAATAAATAAAGTAAAAGAAAATTAGGAAGGGAATTCCTATCACTTTAGAGGGGGTAACAATAACCTGTCTTCATTTTCAATATGAAATCTGATATTCATTAATTCGACAATAACTCTCATGTTACAAGAGTATACAAAGCCTCCTTTTTAAACTTTGTTTATTCTACAACAAAATCAAGATCTAAACATTTTCCTAACAAATTACTGTCAAACAAATACGTGTATGGTGCATACTGCCGGGCCGATTTCTCAAAAGGAAAACTATCTGTGTAAAAATTTGTAGGGATATATGTATGTATTATGATGTTATACTATCTGCTGGTAACTTGTTGCAAAGGAGGCCAAGCAGGTTCAGCATCATCTGTATAGCCTCGAATTAGAAAGTCTGAACAATTTTTGACAACCCCGTGGTTATATGGGTTACTAAACCGCCCATCTGCTCCTTGAAGGTACCCGTACCTTGAAGCATTCACTGATTCATTTGTTGTTATGTTACGACCAATCTGCATTCAGAAAATAATATTCAAGATCAGCTAAAGAAATCGCATTCTCAGAGAGTTTTTGTTGTATCTTCAGACCCCTATCACTAATCTTACGAACTGTAGTCACAAAATTAACCTTCATCGGAACAAACAATAAAAAGTGTATCCAAGATAATCACTTCAAAAGCGCAAATCCAAACACCCAAGATCAAGAGAATATACAGAAATGATTACCTGGTAAGCTTGCACCGTGATCAAAGTTCCACAAGCAAGCAAGATAAAGAAATCGATGAAAAGGAAGACGGCAGCACCAGTATTGTAAAAAATGACATGCATGATCCACAATTCGTCACTCTGCAATGATGGTATTGAAGTCCACGTTCCTGTCATAATTAAAGATAAATATGCATTGTTGACTATAGTGGAATGCAAAGAACAATGTAACAAATAAAGGTGAATGCATCTCATTAGTTTACACGTACTGTGAACAGCAACCACCCCGCTTATCAACGAAGTCAAAGTTCCAAGGATTAGAAATACAAAGAAGTCCCATTTATTCTTCTGCCAGAAAAAAAAAAAAAAAAAAAAAAAAAAATAAAAAATAAAAATAAAAAATGTCAATAAGTTTCTTGATACATAATAGATAAACAAGTGCAAGTGTCGTTGCGGGTTAAAAACGGATTGCCACATAATAATAATAATAATAATACTAATAATACTAATACTAATACTAATACTAATACTAATACTAATACTAATACTAATACTAATACTAATAATAATAATAATAATAATAATAATAATAATAATAATAATAATAATAATAATAATAATAATAATAATAATAATAATAATAATAATAATAATAATAATAATAATAATAATAATAATAATAATAATAATAATAATAATAATAATAATAATAATAATAATAATAATAATAATAATAATAATAATAATAATAATAATAATAATAATAATAATAATAAGTTGGTAGACGTCTACCACTAATGAGTTCTAATAATGAACTAGCTTTTTTGCCTCTACTTGCGGTATTGTCATACTATGGTTTAGTGATTTCGAAGTTAAAATAGATTTAACTGTGATATTTGGGAACAACGATAAAAACTTTATAAAGTGAAAGGAAAAGTTCCAGGCTATCAGCTTTAGTATGTGTTGAGTTCATACCTTTCCTACACAGTTTGAGATCCAGGGGCAGTGATGGTCAAACTGTTCCACGCAGCGTTTGCATGAAGGACAATGCTTGGAGCGAATGGGTCTTATTATCTGGGAAAACAGAGGGTATGTAAGTTCAGGATATACCATTTAGCACCCAATATATCGATGTATAGCTGCGTCAAGATTTAAAAAAACAAGAGAATCCCTGTATACAAACCTTGCAAGTAGGACACAGTTGAGACCAATTTCCGGTCCAATAAGGAGTGTTGGTCAAATCAATAGTCAGTAAAGGACCCTGTATATTGTCACAAAAAGAATCAGAGTAGTGGTCGTTAAGTTTCAGACCAATTTGACAGATTTATATGCAAGGACTGTTTCAACGAGACAATCTGATCCTGATAGGAATCGTAGAAATCATGAATCCAGCGGTCGTTGAGTTTAGCTTAATTAAGGGGATGTTTGGATGCTCTAAAATCTGATTATTGAGACTCTTAAGGGCAAACAAAAACCAATTTTCCATGATTAGGGCTGTAATTATTAGATTTCAGGAAGCAGGCAATAAACTGTTAATCAATAAATTATATATTGTTCCTTATCCGGGCATATCTATGAAGATTAATCAATAAATTAGATAGAAGCAGTACCTCAGCCTCGGCATTATTCCGTATCCCTTTTGACATCACATAACCAGGGTCTTTACTGCAACCAAACACAAGATTATAGGTAGTAATTAAAGAAGGTAAATGTATCAATGCACTTACTAAAATAAACGGGCGAAGTTTGGTATTGTTTATCTCAACAGATCAAAAAGAAATTCCAACTAAAAAAGGAACTGGTCAAATGGCTCGAAAGTGTAAAAAGTCACCCTGTTCGAAAATTTATTGGTAACGAAAGAGTTCTGCAAGCATTCATTATCTATAACTTTTTAAGGAAATGGACAAAGAAGTGTTGGCAAGTCAACCCAACCCGGTTCAGTTTTGACTTGAAGCCATTTTTACCTTTTATACACTCCACCCATTTTGCTCCCTCTAACTCATGGTATTCAAGTGAAGCTTACCTGCTACAGCGGACAAACATCATTAGAGAAGCGACTGAAAGGGAAACAGCAGTCCAACCCCAAAGAGCAACAACAGCAGTGACCTTTAAAAGATTCGAAGCTAACATGGAATAAAAAAGCAAAGATCCTGATTAGCACGGTCATTACATCGTTTAATGGGGATAAAATTAATAAAGAAAAAAGAAGATTTATTGTTGCTGTACCCACCAAAAAGAACAGAATTGATAAAGATTATTGTGCTGACAAACACGATGCAAAACAGAATGGGGGCGTAACCTATATCTCCTACTTTCTTCACCCAACCTTTGTCTTTCCAACAGCTGTTGTGTGCACGAAGAGCATTAGACTGCATTAAAACATTTTCAAAGTTATGATACAAATCCGAAGAAAAGAAAAAAATAGATATTATCAGAAATAAGATACATACAAGAATCAAAGAAATTTGACGATGGCCTCTATCTGCTGCAATCTGTGCAGGAGTAAATCCAGCCGTATCTTTCACCATTAATTCCTCTTTTGTCCCCGCGTGTAGAAGTACAACACAAGCCTCCACATGTCCTCTCAAAGCCGCCCAATGCAAAGGGGTGCAACCTAATTTTGGATTATCGACATTCATCTCACGGTTAACTTGTATTTTGGGATTTTTAAATGGAAAATAATGAATTATAAGAAACGGGTAAGTACCTTCTTTATCTTGTTTTCCTTGGTTGGCGTCCCAAAAAAGAAGTAATCTAATTGTATCTGCAAATCCTTTATAAGCAGCCCTGATTGACACCAAAAGAGCAGATTATCTAACTCGGATGCTTTAATCAAACTATTTAAAGTACCCGAAAATTTGAAGTGCTTCGTTACTGCCTTTACTAGTTTCCACAACTACATGGCTACTAAGCCAATAGCCAGATATACCTTAAATATACGTCCATTGATAGTCCTAAATTCAAGTGCAATAGGAAAAAAAGGGGAAAGTTAAACATACCAATGAAGAGGGGTCCTTCCTTCATTGTCGGGTACATCAAAATCAGCATGATACTTGGATACTATGTAATTCAAGAATGATGTTTGCCCATACTGTGCAGCAACATGAACTGCCTGCAGGGAGATCCTTGTTCCATTTAATTAACTTACAGACTTAACATTTTGATTAACTTTCGATTTTGTCACCTATTCAAACAACCGCTAACTGACATGTGATATTGCAACTTAAAAAGTCTCGGTAACTAGTTTTAACAAGAATCGGAATAAGCAAAAAACTTGTTTTCTAAAGAAACATTTTTTACCCGATAACCGTTGACATCAACGGCCTCAACACGAGCACCATTCTGCAACAAGACATCCGCAGCTGCAACAGAACCCCGAACAGCCGCCCAATGCAACGCAGTCTGGCTGACATTGTCAACAGCATGTACATCCCNTGAAGAACATAGTGGAGAGTATGAGGGAAGTTATTTAAAGCAGCCCATTGAAGAGGGAAGTAGCCATTTCCATCAGGGTGAGTGAGTAAAGCGCCTTCCTGTTGGACGAAATAGCGGAGTTTGGCAAGATCGCCGAAAGCGCAGGCGCCGAATACATCTGTTATTATTACATCTTCTCTTGCTTTTGGAGATGAAGAAGAATCTGCTGCTGATATGATTTCTATTTCTGATGATGATGAATTCATTTTTGGGTTTTGATTACTATTCAGATTTGGGTTTTCTTTCTTTGTTGAGTGGAGTGGTTTAACTATTACTAAAAGTTTGGAACTTTATTTTGGGGTTTTCTTTGTTTCTTCAAGCACTACTGCACTAGAATAGAGAAAAGAGGGGTTTATGAATTACAGTATTTGTTTTAACTTTTCAACCTTATTTGATTGTCTTTCATACGCTCTAATTTTTGTGCTTATTTTGAAAAGTATAAGCCGGAAAATTAGAGCTTATAAAATATAAGCCAAAATTAAAATAAGCTAATAAGCTACTAGAAGAGTTCATTTAGGACTAAGTTTTTGTTGCGAAGAACTAATCTCCGTCATCTATTTAGTATAATCAAATGGTGAAAATTAATCTAATATTTAATTTATTCAACTTATTTCCTTGTGTGTTTTGTTTTCCTTGTCATTTTTGTATTTTTCTTATGGGGAAAGGATGCCTACTTTACAAAGTAGCCAACTTGCCTAATTTCTTTTGTTAAAAAAGGAGGGGATAGGGAGTGGAACAGAGAAAACATGTATCTGCAGGGGCTTAATTGTAAATATTTTTTATTTTTTGCAAAGGAAAGGTATGCAAGTTGCCTACTTTGTAAAATGGCATGATTTCCCATTTTCTTATTTTCTTGTATTTCTTATTTATTCACTTTTTTTTTTGTTCACATATACTAATTTTTTTTTTCTTGTTTTTATACGTTTTGGGCCGTTTTCATATGTTTTAGTCCGCTTTCTTATGTTTTGGTCCGTTTTCATATGTTTTCGTCCATTTTCATACGTTTTCGTCCGTTTTCATACGTTTTCGGTCATTTTTCAGACGTTTACATACATCTTCGTCCGTTTTAATACGTTTTCGGCTGTTTTCAGACGTTTTCCTACATTTTCATACGTTTTTGTCTGTTTTTATACGTTTTTTGCCGATCTCACACGTTTTCGTCCGTTTTCATACGTTTTTGTCCGTTTTCTTACATTTTCGTTCGTTTTCATACGTATTTGTCCGTTTTCATACGATGTTGATGATGTGGAGAAGCAGTTTCCGGTATTCTTTTCTCTGTGTAATAGTCAAACACCTCGATCTATTTGTTACAATTTTTATGGAATGAGGGATCCAAAATGCAACAGATAGAAAATGTCTTGTACTCATAAAGATATAAAAGAAACCCAAGCTCCATCTATTCTTCTGATTTTGGTTGGTTTTGTTTTGGTGGTGGATCAGTTTCACTGTCTACTGGATCATTTCATCATTAGTTGATATTTTTTCGCGTTCCATTCGAGCCTCAAAAGGCTATATAAATAAATTATGAATCTGTGTAATTGTTGACATTTGGTACAGGGGACTCTAACGGAAATTAGAGATTGGCTTAAAGACTAAAAGATCCCAGATGCATTTATCTTGAAACTTATTGTAAATACTTATTTGAATCTTTTACGCCAAAGCTATTTGCATTTCATATATTAGATCAAAAGTAGTACAATCATGAAAGTTGCATCATATATACATATTATTATGTAAATGAGAAAAGTCACATTTGCTGTTTTCAAAACTTTTTACAATTTCTTATTCAATCCATGATCTGCAGACTCCTCCGAAACCAACTGAGTTACGCGCTTTGTTTGATCACATAATGACGTCGTCTCATGATGATAATGTGGCATCATATTCTTCATGAACCATTTCATTGCATTAGCTGCGCTTTTCGCCTGAGGAAAGGTGGACTTCACGGTGGCGTTGGGGTGGTCGCCTATAAGTGTTAGCATTGCTGCAGTTGGTGCCATTTCTTGATTCTTAAACTTGTTGTGAGATTGATATAGAGTTATATTTTGCATATGCATGGATAATGTATGTACACTATATGTATATATTGACAGGTAGGGTAGTTTTATAGTACTATGGGCAGCCTGTGGTTTGTGTTTATTATTTTTAATCCATTCATTCATAAATTTATCATGTACGCATGAATCCACGTGTTTTTGTGTGTTTTTTCTCTGTGGGCGTGCGTCTTTCTAATCTCTACTTGCGCATCTGTTTTCATTGTTTTTGGCTTCATACAGTTTGACCAAACCGATAATGGTAGAGGCCTAATTTAAGACCCGTGACCCGACCTAACCCGCTCAACCGATAATGGTAGAGGCGTAATTTAAGACCCGTGACCCGACCTAACCCACTCATTTTGTTCATTTATTCATGTCGCTTACTAAACTTATAAAAAATTAATATTTGGATTACAATTCTATAAACTCCGTCTTAATACGAGGGGTTAATTCCACTGTTAGGTAATGAACTTTCTAAAATTTTCAATGTTAGGTATTTTACTCACGAAAATACCAAGTTAGGTAACCAAACTTTCAACTTTTTTTAATGTTAGGTAATTTGAGCAATTTTTGCAACTGGTTACCGGTGCAACCGGTTACCATTATATACCCATATAAAAACCACTTATCTCCCCCATCCCTTTTAACTCCCACCGTCACACACCATCACCACCACCACCCACCAAAAACCATCATCCCATCTTTCGATCACACACCACCATCCCATGTAGCTAGTCAACTCTAACCACAATCACTAATTAAACCCATGTAATTTACTCCTCTAAATAATTAAACCTGTTCAACCAAAGTAAAAAGACAGTGTTCCTTTCATTTGCCCCTACATATTGCCTATGAAATTAACCACCTCAGTTGCAAAAAGAACACATCTAAAAAAACTGTTTATTTTACTATACATCCACAAACATCACACACCCACCTTAATGGTTATATCCTATGCATCACACACAAAATTATTGCAAGCCCAATTCAATTGTAGGAGCGCATCCAAGCACACCACCACTCAACCACCTCATTTCCAATGGTCATATTTCCCAAGCACACCAACTGTTCGACCAAATGCCACACAAAAACACCTTCTCTTTAAGCACTTTTACTTTATGGGTTTGTTAAATTAGGCAACCTTGCACGTGCTCATGAGTTTTTTGGACACTATGGAGGTTAAAACTGCGGTTTCTTGGACCATTTTTATTGGCGGGGATTCGCGACATAACTTGCCTTTGGAAGGGTTTAAGGTTTACGCTGATGGTGATGGGTTTTCAGCAGTAGAATTAGTATTCTTTGAATCTGGTGGTGATGGTGGTTTTCCGGCAGACTCTGGTGATTTTGGTGATGTCATGACGTTGGTGTTGGTGGTTATAACTCTATTTACACATGTAGCTAGTCATGCACTCCTACAATTGAATTGGGCTTGCAATAATTTTGAGTGTACCGTGGTGGTGGCCAGAGTGGTGGTGGTGGTGGTGGTGGTGGTGGTGGTTCTACTTTGTGTGAGATGTCTTCTGTAATANGTGGTGGTGGTGGTGGCCGGAGTGATTATTTTTAAAAGAAACAGGAGAAGAAAGAGAGAAATGAGGGAAAAGGGGAATATATCCGTTTAAGTGACATCACATACATGTGGGCCCCATTATCATAGCCGGTTATATTACCTATCATTGAATGTTTCACAAAGTTTGATTACCTAACTTGATATTTTCGAGAGTAAAATACCTAACATTGAAAATTTTGGAAAGTTCATTACCTATATGTAGAATTAACCCTAATACGAGTGCTTGAACGCAAACTTTTGAATAAGTTAAATAACATAAATGTTGTGTTATATTGTTATAAGTTCAGACTTAGGGCTGTAAATGAACCGGACGAACACGAACAGAGCCTTGTTCATGTTCGTTCATTTAATTTTAACCGGACAAATAAACGGACACGGACGCTTAAACGGACGAATTTTCTTGTTCATGTTCGTTTATTAAGAAAATGAGTTGTTCATGTTCGTTTATGTTCGTTCATTAAGACACTAAACGAACGCTAAACGAACATAAACGATTGAACATAAATAAAAATAAACAAACAAACATAAACTTTATTAAATTCTTCACGATATTTATTTTATAAGTGTTGTTTTATTTAAACAAACCAATTTTTAAAATTATAAAATTAAAAGATATGATATATGAATATAAATAGATAAATAAACATAAACGAATGTTAACGAACGCATAATCGGACGTTCACGAACATAAATGAACGAACGAGACTTTTGTTCATGTTCGTTCATTTAACTAAACGAACGTAAAATATTGTTCATGTTCGTTTATTTAATAAACGAACGAACATAAACGAACTTTTTAACGAACGGTTCATGAAATGTTCACTGAACGTTCAGTTCGTTTACAGCCCTAAGTTCAGTGACCCAAATATCATGTTTTATAAGTTTAGTAACCCAAATGAGCAAAATAAAAATTTGTTACGTTAGGCAAACTTTTTTAAAAAGTTTAGTATTATAACATACACATACTTTATAACCTGTAAAGTTGTTCCAATACACGGGAGGGCTTTACCCACCCAATCTGAATGAGACGGTGAGCTCAAACTCCACAAATTAGTCGGTCAAAAATCAGGAACATGTATGGAAGAAAAAAGAAGCAATAGTTGGGACTAGCCATCTTGGAAGGTTTAATTGCTGCTTTGGAAATGAGGTTTTCCAAAAACAGTTCCTACACATTTCTTACTATTTTCAACCACTTGGTAGCACATTATATTGTGTTTAGTTCAGTAGCATGTTTTAGAATCTAGAAATGATTAGTGGCCTACTTGAGAACATGTAAAAGCTCATAAGCCTTATATACCCAAAAAGGAGAAGTTTTCTCATTCATGCATAGGACTATGATCAATCAGCTGACTTGCAAAGAAACCGTTCCTCGTTTGTAAAAAGTCATTGCCCGCAAACAATTAGCAGATCCATGAACTTGTTTGTTAGTTGCGACAGGTAGGGTTTAGAAACTTGGTTGTAGTTTAACTATAGACAGTTTTGAAATTTTCCTATGTCAAAATGAAGATAATTACAGTGAAGGGACAAAAAATAAGGGAACTGAAGCTGTACACTGAACATGTGTTAAAAAAATCCTGCTGAGTTCACAATTCAGCTGACGTAGAAGCAACTGGTGTCTTGGCTGTCTTGTCATCAAGCAACGGTGTTGTATTAGATCGTTCAACACTTTTATCCGGATGCTCGCTATCTTCATTGTATCTATCCACACCGTGAAGAAAAATACCTGCAACACAAGGCAACCTATAAACTGTGTCCTGTTTTTACTCGAATTAATAAAAAGAAGCACATTAACCAAGCTATACCTATAAACCATATCCCAGATGCCAAAAACAGTATTGAAGTTAGAATCAATGCAGACGTCCTCCAATTGTTAATATTGTCCTGCATTACATACAAAATAGTAAGTACAACATTTGATATCACCTTGAGTTGGTGTGGCCAAATGAATGGAATAGTAGATTTCCTGAGCTTCAACAGATCAATGTTCCAGTGATTTCTGATAATAAGGATAAAGTAATGTGGAGGGATAGTAATGGTATAACAAGTGATTATTCAGTTGAGATTGTTTGGGAAAGCTTGAGAGACAGTGGGCCAAAAGTGAATTGGAATAATGTTGTTTGGTTTTCTCAGTGTACTCCTAAGCATGCATTCATTTTATCGCTTGCATTCATTTGAAGTGTTCTATGTGCAATAGCTGTATGGACAGTCATAAACATTTGTTTTTTGAGTGTGTGTTCTCTGCTAAGGTGTGGAAAGAAGTTAAATGCAATGGAAGATTTATAGGGGATTGTGCAGATCTGGATAGTGTGGTGAGTTTTATAGCTGATAATGGGAATAAGAGTAATATTTGGAGTATTGTGAATAGACTTATTGTTGCACCCTCAGTTTACACATTGTGGAGTGAAAGAAACAAGAGATCCTTTCAAAATATTAGAAGAACAGAGGAGGAGGTAATTGCTTTGATTAACAAATATATGGAAGATGTCCTGCAAACTCTAAGTGTCAAAAGATCAAATGCAGTGTTGATGGTGGCCAACAGATGGAATTTAGTATGGGAAAAAGGTAAGTTGGTTCCAGCTCATTTGCAACAGTAAGTTTTACAAAGTATTCCTGATGAAAAAGGGTGTTTGGAATAGCAAGTTTATTGGGTTAGAGTGATGTTTCAGTGGATTTTGAAAATAGTAGTAAAGTTTTGAGTTAGCTATTATTGGATATGAGCAATGTAATATGCAAACCATTCAGTGTACAAGACCTTGTACCTTGGAGTCTTAATGGTGTGACTCTACCTATTGTGAAACATAAGTCTTCCAATCTTGGCCTTGGGAGGAAGTTTGTTGGATTTATGTTGAAGCAATAGGAGGTCTAATTCATAAAGATGTACCATAAAGTAGGATTGTACACTGAGAAGGGTAATGGTTTGGCGGATGGTGTATGATGGATTGAATAGAGAGGAATGTAAGATGGTCCTTCTTGGTCTTTCCAATACATCATCAAGGAGGAAATGGTTGGTCTTCACTCAAGGTGTGCGTTCCCATGTAACTGAGGCCATTCTATGAGATGGAAATGTAGGTTACATGGCATAGCCCTTGCTGTGGAAGGGTAATGGGTTCCTAGTGATGCCTCTTGTCTGTTCTGCCATGATCATTGTGGGTGGCTGGTTGAATGGTCTTGGTGGATAGATATAGGGGAAATGTAGCTAGATGGTGGGTGCAAAAAAGGTAGATCTCCAACTGAATATATGCTGGATGGGCCAGTTTGAGAAGGAAGTTGCCTAAGTTGTGTGAAGAATGTTGTGATCAGAGATATATAGTCTTGTTGTAATCTGTTACGGATATGTCTTTCTAGTTTTGAATCTGTCTTTGGGGTTTGTCCAATTTGACAGTATGTTTAAGTTTTGTACAGTTGGTTGTTGAATTAATATAGAGATTTACCTTTGCACAAAAAAAAAAAAAAAAAAAAAAAAAAAAAAAAAAATTTGATATCACCTTTGAAAGTTTGAACTATTAAAATTTTAATCTCGTTAACTGTAGTTGTCAAACAAGGAAAACATACCTGGATAACTCCAACAAGAGGAGAGGATGGCACATCACCGAAGACATGAATTGACACAGTAGACATAGCCATAGATAATGGCCGCAAACTTGGTTTAACGGTATGGAGACACACAAAATTAACAGGACCCTGCAAATAAGAAAATATGTAAAGGTCTTACAGAAACAGGAATATTAACAAATATATAATGCTATAAATCTTACCTGAGTGGCAAATACGAGTATCTCTCCAATGAGAAAGAAAACTATAAAAGCGTACAAGTTCTTGAAACAAAATGCACTGAAGCAAAATACTGCACCGAAGAAAGTTGCTGTGGAAAGAAGCTGCAAATGATAAACAGGTTTAATCAAATAAAACTTTTAGAACATATATAAAACTGCATTTTAAGGGTATATTTTGTACCTTAAAAGCATTGGGAATTGTGGAATTCATGCGATCTAGGATGAAACCTCCTGCCAATGTACCCACAATTCCACCCACAATCGTGATTCCTCCAAATAACATATCAGCATTGTTCTGTAAACAACAAAAATCTTAGATGAAAGGAATCGAAGACTTTTTTTTACTTATGTGTTACTAGAACATAAAAACTCCAATATGCTTACCATATGATATATGCTATAACCAGCCTTAGGTCCCCAGTATGAATATGCGCCTATGACAAAGTTGTATGCAATATAACCTAGGAAATACAATTTATGATACACAAATTAGTACATAGCAAATAAAGATTGTGTGTAATCACAGATTCTGAAATTCAGGTACCTAGAACGTTGACTACATAAATCTTCTCAAGCAAAAGAGCTTTTATATCTTCCCAAAATCTAACTAAACCGGAACTGGATCAAAGATTAATTGTTAGCAACAGGGAGTTCATGACAGTGAAGTCTTAAAATTTCAGATTTATTGGTTTGAGAACACACCTGGAAGGTTTGTTTGAGCTCTGATTCAACACTGGGACATCTTTATCGGTTTTAATCACTGCATAGACACGAATATTTGTTTAAAACCATCCTGCCACTAAAACTTCTATCTCTATATAAAAAAGAAATACTAGAATGAACTGTTCAAGGAAGGGTCTCTTTTTTTTTTTCTTTTTTTTACTAATTATAATTCTGTTTTAAGACTAATAGCTTCAATAATAACTGTACACCACAAGAAAAGTAAGAACGGAAGTGAACTACAAAGGGGCATGGATTGCTCTGTTCTGTATAGAATAGTGAGCTGGATTACCTTCAACTTCTATAACGTTCGTCTCTGGTGTTTTTAGCGAACTTTTTGACCCGGCTGGAGAGAAGCCTGCAATTTTAAATTGGCAAGCAACGCCAGACAATTGTAAATATGTTGTTTCTAATAGCTTGGACTAATATGGATGCAACATAAAAGAACATATCAACAACCAACGCCATATTATTTGACATATACCTTTCATTTGCAAAGGTTTCATTACAAAACCCAAAATAGCAAACGGTAACATCAGAATAGCCTCACCAAAGAATGCATAACGCCAACCAAAGGCATCTCCAACCTAAACATGGAGAAGAATTCATTTAAGAGAAGATTTTGATTCTGAGGGGTTAAATAGTCCTAGTATAATGGTCGGAATCATCAACATTCTTAAAAAATAGCAGAACTAAAGAAGCAATTACAAGTGGTTACTTACCCATCCACCATAAACATAACCAAGGGCGATTCCAGTCGGTATGCACATGTAGAATATTCCCAGCCAAGCCGTTCTCTGTAACAAAAAAATTATACATTACTGTAGTACAAAGTAAAGAAACAGATAAAATTAACAGCGAATATAATTTGAGAAGAACTGGATATTTAGGGTCAACCCTTGCAAGTACAAAATACTTCAGTTGTGGTGCTGATCTTGGATACATGCCATGGGTACAAATGTTGGGTAATTAGTAGGAAACTAATATAACGAACCTGAGTTGCTGGAGCATTATCATCAATAAATGGAGCAGCAAGACTGATGAAAGAAGCCTCACCAACACCAACTAGCCTGAAAATTTAGTGGGTGATAAAAAGTGTGAGGAAGCGTTGAAACAAAGAAGTCAGATGTTAAAAAGGTTATTATGATTTTTTAAAGCAGTCAACGCACATTCGGCAGATTGTGATGGACCAAAAATCGATTGAAATCCCACAACCAGCAACAGCAAAAGTCCAGACGGATAATCCAACTCCAATAAGCCTAAATGGATTAATGCTGCACGTATAAACAAGCGTCAAAGAATACCTAACCAGGGCAAGTAAGTCAACAATGCACTTCTAACAAACAAGGCACAACACCCGTTTATGACTTAAAATACCTAACCTGACCAAATTTCAAGTGTTTACCTAAAACAGGAAACATTGCTATCATACGGAAACAATGTTATTTTCATGGGATGGAAGTTGTTAAACTACGTAAACAGACGAATTTTCAAGTGGTTGACTATTAGTCAAATGTATTAAATACCCTCTATGGACAAAAACGAAGACTGGTAGCATTAATCTTTCGTAGTGAAAACAGCCCAACGGAAACATTGCTATTAGATGGAACATTCCTCCGATATGGAAGTAGTTAGTAGACAAGTGATGAGACGGGGTATTAGGATACTTACGTTTTGGCCAAGGAAGCAAAAAGGGGAGAGGCGAGAAGAAGTCCAACCATGAAAGCAGAAGAAATAACGCCGTCTTTGAAATTGGTTAGGTCAAAATCACCCCTGTAAAAGTAACACAAAAACTACATGTAACTAGGTACTACAACAAAAGGCAATGACTTTTATAAGAGTTTATCAGAGGTATAAGAAGACTTACTGAATTCCAGTACCGTGGGAGCAGACACCAGTGGTGCAAACTCTGGGACTCCCATTGACACCATTACTGGCAATGGCACCCCGGTCGATATAATTGATCATGTTGATGACACAAAATATGACAAGCAACCTGTATAGATCCAATTAACAATGACATTGCATACATTGAAGAACAACCAAAAATCAAGAAAACCCAACATTCAAGAATATGACACATTAAACACAAAAGGGTATCACTTTAAAAAAAAAAAAAAAATGTTTGGATACCTTTTAGGAGTGAACCAAGAAGGTGGATGTTTATGCATATCTTCCTCCTCCTCGTCAGGTGAAGAAGATTTCTCAACCGGAATAACAACATCATCAGCAGCAGAAGCAGAAGGTGGTTTTAATTCTTGATGATCAACCTCTTCTTCATCACCCATTTTTTAAATATTATATAAATATAAATATACCCTTTTGTGGGTATCAAGCAAAATAATAGAGAGTTAGATATATGACTTTATATATATATATATATAGTTGGATAAAAATGTTACTACTAGTTAGGTTAATAATGGTGTGGTGTGAATTTTGTAGCAAAGTTGTTGATGAAGATGAAGATGATTACTATTTGATTTTGTTGTTGTTATCTTAAATTAAATACTTTTTTTTTTTTTTTAAAGGTTTCAATAATAATAAATCTCAGTGAGAGTGTGGTTGTGCAACAGCTTTTTCTCTGGCATTATCGGCTAGGGTCCATGTTACCTTGAATTTCTCGTAAATTATTCTTCTTTTACTACTTTAAATTCTACTCTTATTCACACTCACATCATAAACCACTTATGATTATTACGAGGTGTGAGGCCCCGCGCTTCGCAACGGAATGTTTAAATACAAAATTATTGATTTTCATTACGAGCCGTCGTTAAGCGTAAGAGCCTAACTCTGTAATGAATCGATAACCCCAAAGACCATTTTTGTAAACTTTTTGTTAGTTTTGTGACGAAAAATGTTCTTATGTCAGCGTTTCGTCGCAAAGTTAGTTATGAATGATTAGAGGTGGCAATTTTAAGACCTATGAGTAAAAGTTGGGTCAAGTTGGGTAAATATTTTCAATGAGATGGGTTTAGTAATTTTAATTAATAAATATTGATGGCCTAGTCGGGTCAAATAATACAACCACAGGGGTCTAAGTTGGGTATTTACTAAAAATCTAAAAAACACTCCTACATTAATAGTTTTCTAAAAATGTTAAAGTAGTTAGGTTAATTGTGGTGGTGTGAATTTTGTAGCTAAGTTGTTGATGAAGATGATATTTGATTTTGTTGTTGTTATCTTAAATTAAATATATATATTTTAAATAATAATAAATCTGAGTGAGTGTGTGTTTGTGCAACAGCTTTTTCTCTGGCATTATCGGGTAGGGTCCATGTTACCTTGAAATTCTCGTAAATTAGATACACATGTTTTTATTCTTCTTTAAATTCTACTCTTATTCACACTCACATCATAAACCACTTATGATTATTACCAATGTTTTGAAACCCGGGTTTGGGATCGACCCGGCCGAGTCAGTGGGTCACCGGGTCAACCTGGTTAGACCCGGTTTTATGCACATTTCCAAAAATTCATTTTCTATTGTCCAAAGTTTAATGTCCAAACTCCAAACACTACTCTGCCGTAAAAAAGAGCAAAGAACCTGCATATAAACCTTCATAAATGTAGTTTAAAGTTCAAACTAAAGACAAAAATAAACGAATTCAATCTAATAAGTGGAAACTAATCACAAATATGAGTGAATATACACCATAAAAAAGTCATATCAAACAAAAATAGCACCTCTTAATAATGGAAAATAAAAAAAATAAAGAGTCAAAATAAATAAAAATAAAATAAAATAAAAAAAAAATAAAAAAAAGGAAAATCCAAACCCGGCCGGATTTCAAAACCCGGGTTGACCTGGGTTACTCAAAACCCGGCGGGTCTAACCGGTTGACCCGGTTTTAGAAACCCGGGTTTTTTTGACCCGTTTTTTGACCGGGTACCGGTCCGACCGGTTGACCCGGCCGGGTCGACCCGGGTTTGAAAACATTGATTATTACGAGGTGTGAAGCCCCGCGTTTCGCAGGATATTTTAATACAAAATTATTGATTTATGTTGCGAGCCGTCGTTAAGCGCAAGGGCCTAACTCTGCAATGAATCGATAACCCCAAAGACCATTTTTTTAAATTTTTTGTTAGTTTTGTGACGAAAAACGTCCTTATGTCAGCGTTTCGTTGCAAAGTTAGTCATGAATGATTAGAGGTGGCAATTTAAGACCCATGGGTAAAAGTTGGGTCAAGTTGGGTAAATATTTTCAATTAGATGGGTTTAGTAATTTTAATTAATAAATATTGATGGGCCTAGTTGGGTCAAATAATACAACCACAGGGGGTCTAAGTTGGGTATTTACTAAAAATCTAAAAACCACTCCTACTTTTCGTCTGTTTTTTATGTTTTCGTCTGTTTTTTTACGTTTTCATCAGTATTTTATGTTTTCGTCAATTTTTTTACGTTTTCGTTCGTTTTTTTTATATTTTGACCTTTTTTACGTATTCGTCAGTTTTTTTACGTTTTCGACTGTTTTTTTACGTTTTCGTCCGTTTTTTTACGTTTTCGTCCGCTGTATTACGTTTTCGTCAGTTTTTTTTACGTTTTCGTCCATTTTTTACGTAAAAAAAATGACGAAAACTTAAAACGGACGACAACATAAAAGACTGACGAAAACGTAAAAAAACGGACGAAAACGTAAAAAAACTGACGCAAACGTAAAAATACTGACGAAAACATAAAAAATCGGACACAAACGCAAAGGAAGGTGGAAAACGTAAAAAAACTGACCAAAACGTAAAAAATAGATGAAAACGTAAAAAAACTAACGAAAAAGCAAAAAAAACAATCGAAAACATAAAAAAACTGACGAAAACGTTAAAAAACTGACGAAAACGTTAAAAAATCAAACACAAACGTAAAGGAAGATTGAAAACGTAAAAAAAACTGACCAAAACGCAAAAAACTGACGAAAAGAAAAAAAACTAACAAAAACAAAAAAAAAAAAAAAAAAAAAAAAAAAAAAAAAAAAAAACAAAAAAAAACAAAAAAAAAAAAAAAAAAAAAAAAAAAAAAAAAAAAAAAAAAAAAAAAAAAAAAAAAAAAAAAAAAAAAAAAAAAAAAAAAAAAAAAAAAAAAAAAAAAAAAAAAAAAAAAAAAAAAAAAAAAACTAACAAAAACGAAAAAAACTGACAAAAACGATAAAAAACCGACAAAAACGAAAAAAACGGTCGAAAACGTAAAAAAACTGACAAAAGCGTAAAGAAGAGACGAAAACGTAAAAAAACGGTCGAAAACGTAAAAAAAGACTAAAACGTAAAAAAGGGACAAAAAACTTTAAAAAACTATAGGAAAACGTAATGAACAGACGAAAACGTAAAAAGCCAACGAGAACGTAAATAAAACCCATCCTTCCAAGTGACCCATCTAAACCCATACCCATATAGACTTAAACCCATCTAGACCCAACCCATCTAGACTCATCCTTCTAAGTGACCCATCTAAACTCATACCCATCTAGACCTGTACCCATCTAAGACCCAAGACCCAACCCAACCCGACCCAACCATTTTGCCAACTCTATGAATGATTGACTTTGCAACGGACCTGTAACATGAAGGGCCAAAACAAATTGTAAAAGAAAAAAAAACAAAAGTAAGATGATCGTCGTTAGTTAACGACCATTAATAAGTAACGGCCGTTAACTAACGACCCTTAGTATTGTAGCTAGCACTGCTCATTAGCCCCATTACCAACCTAGGTGTGCCCAAGCTGTTCATTAGCCCCATTATGATTGGGTGTGGCAGCAGCAAAAATAGATTTGCCCCTAGCCATCACGGTGATTATACTTTATATTGACACCTGTAGACAATAGGCATGAATACCTCTAACCCATCAACTGCTTACGTGATTTTTTTTCTCACCTGCTACCTGCCTATCACACTCCAGTGGGTACTATTTTCTACCCATGCCCATGCCGGTAGGTATTTGTTTCCCATGGGTTACTGAGCAGAACTTCAAGTGAGAAGACAAGAAGGAGTATTTAAGTGTTGACATGTATCATGTATATATCTTTGATGATTTGATCTTTCATACCTTTTGGTCTTGTAACTCAAATAAACAGTTAGCTTACCGTGTTTTCTAGAGAGTTGTAGTTATTAAATATATACCTAGAACCTCACAAATCTTTAAGCAATATAAAAAATTTTGGTTTAACACAAATAGATTTTATATGAACTAATAATAAAATAAATACACACAAACAAATTGACGCTACTATACAGGTTTCACTGCTATGCGCATGTATATTCGTATAGTATCTATAACTAGTTATAATACCTGTGCACGCACAGGGTTTTTAAAATCTCGTTTTGATTATGTATTATTATCAATTAAGAAATGAATCACTTAACATGTTTCAATTGGTTTTGATTATGTATTATTATCGATTAAGAAATGAATCATATGTATATATGTTATAATCTATATATCATTTTAGGAGAATGATTCTGGATTAAAAATTATATTTTATTATTCAAGCAAAATCACATGATAGTACTTGACTTGCATGAGATGTTAGTGATATGCTTTTAGTTTTGCAAACTCATGCTATCAATTTACGATGTGTTTTGTAAGTGTGGTATTTCTTTTACTTATATTTTCGTTAAAATATGTAACATATTTAGATAGCTTTGAAGATTGATTCATTTCCTTAATTGTGAATAACCATCATACCATGTT